>MUAA02000062.1:600000-810417 GCA_014180765.2 Marchantia paleacea
TGAAATTTAAATATTTTAAGATGCATTGTTAGAGATTTCGATTCTAGAGCTGGTCTACGAGCAATGATGAGGGGTAAGACCTTTTTACAGACGAAATCGCAGGTATGAAGAGAGAGAGAGAGAGAGAAAGAAAGAAGAGTAGAGAAGAGTAGAAAAACGAGGACAAAAGCCCAGGCAGGGCCGAGTGACACACGAGGGTGAAAACAGAGGACCGAGTCCTGTGTTTTCACCCTCATCATCAGAAGTTCAGGTCAAGTTGTAAATTCTGCAAATTGTACTGGGACATAATATTTTTTCTAGTCTTTCAACGGGCCCAATCATTTCAATTTCACATATATTTTCGCTTGACTACGGGGAAACCGTTATATGGAAATTATGCATAACATTGTACAGGTCCAACAATTGCAATGTAGTTCACGACTACAGGCCAGAGCAGTGCAGAGCAGTGCAGTGCAGGCAGACTGGTGCATGTATTTTGTCTGACAAGCAAACAGATGGACAGGACAGAACTTCCTCTGAAGGCCTGGTAGGGTCGGGCCGACTCGGGCGGATATGAGAATGATGAGATATTCTTTGGCCCCAAGGAAGAAAGTAACCGCGACGGACGGACTTGGTCAGACTTTGTTCCCTCCCTCTGTTTCCTCCCCTCCCTTCCTCCTTGCTTCCATCCAGTTCTTCAACGGCAAAGCCGGGACGCTCACACTCAGAGCAAGCCAGACACTGCACCAGCTGCTGCTACTGCTGTCTGGCTGGCTGCATCGCTACACCTACAAAAGTAAAGCCATCCGTAGAAAATGTTCTATTTCCGATTAAATCGTGCAGGGGACGACGGTAATACTTTTAACTGTTGGAGAGACGAGACGGGTGCTAAAAGCTGAGCATAGGACTCAAAAGGTCACTCACGGACTTTACCTTGTTAGGTGCGCGGAGAGCTGCATGCCCTACTTAACCTGGCTTTGCTCTGCTCTTCACAACCTTTGAAGGCTGAAAGATATACTGTGGGGACTCGTTCGCTTTACTTGTGTGTTTCATTATGTTCCCTCATGCCCTTCCTTATGCATTCCAGACATGGACCACACCAATTCAAGTGATGTCATGTCATAAAAATGTCTCAAGAATCTACAGCCATACTCGCAGCACTTGTTAACTGTACACACACGCACAGAAGGGAGACGCATGGAATAAAAGGCGCGATGCAAGATACACACACACATATATATATATATATATATTTATATTATTTTTTCTACATCTTATGTCAAATACAGTAGCGAACTCACCTGTAGTTTTGATTTGTTACCCACGTCCACACCACGTTGATGCGCCGATAAAACCGGGAGTATATACGCGGAGAAAGTAGACGAATTCAATCATTCCCCCAAATGATTCAGCTGTTTCAAGAGTGCATGTTCATGTATTGAGGTATTGACGCAGGGTATTCTATTCAAACACGTAAACAAACTGATATATATTCCAGGCTGCTACGTACAAGGGTCGAATCTCATTGACAGCCCCCCTCGTTAGTGTAACTCGTACTGCTTGCACATTCAGACAGACAGTATATTACGGTTATGAGGGCAGCCCTGACTCCGAACTCCGGTTTGATACGACTTTGTTATCTGTGGCCATCGTAGTGTAAGTTGTGTGTGTGAAGAATCAACTCATCGCCTTCAAGTGGACGGCAGTAAAACCTGCACTTGTCTGATACTGTTTATTATATTGGACTCACCTCTTTGATGCCTTGCCGGGACTAGGACGAAGTCTCGCATGCAACCGCATATTGCACCTCGAGTTTGACTACCATAGCTTTTGGGTCAGGGCACTACCAACACTGCCGATTCGAGAAGTTCCCTCATGTGTCGATCAACCATGACGTTTTCGTGCACTGCATCATATACACACAGTGGTCCGTCCAGGGACAAAAGTAGACTTGAAGAGGATCTGATCTGCTCTGCTCTGCCCCGCCCTGCGCAGTAGGCAGGCGAGTATAACCTAATAGTTTCAGGGACCACTTGCAAATACCGCAGTACTATTGGAGGAAGCACACATTCGACAACAACAGCATAATCTACTGTGGGTGATGTTCTGAAGTTGAACTGCACTCTTGTAGTCATGCATCATAACGATGAGTATCGCCATCTCAAAGCCAACTGTTCAAACCTTCAATATCGCTACTGTGGTTTGGAACTTTGTGGAATGAACAAAGTTCGCAACTTCTACGACAGTATGTGTCAATCTGTTACAGTCAAAATAACACAATCGGTGAATACAGCAGCAAACCTCAACACCAAACGTTGGACCCTTCGTATTAAAACTCAGAAAACCCGTCCGTACAGACCAAAATTGGCTAACTTTGAAAGATCCTCGCTCTTCCGAGGTAACCTCTACTTCCTCTTCTGCTGTGATGGATGGCAGAACCTTCTCCGCCCTTCTGCAATTCAGTTAAGGCCGAATCTTCCATCCACCTCGTGAATATACTCGAGTTCCAAATATGGTTGAAATCTCTCAGGTGAATCAATCAAATCTATGACCTTTGCTGCTTGTCCATGTTCTCGCTTACGTTTGGAAGAACAGGGGTCTAGTCTATACGTTGTTTCGTTTGGGCCAGTCATCGGCGTTGTCGATGACTGATTCGAAGCTGGTGGGATGGTGCTGTCTCGATCCGTTGCTGAAAACTTGGTACAGGGTTTCATAAAGTCATGCAGAGTGGATTGTTCTTGGGTTTGCGATCCACTCTCAACCTCGTTTGAATTGGACACAACTTGCAACGTGCTATCCTCCTGCCCGTCCAGCACCTGCGGCGGAAAACAAATTATTTACTGCACAAAATTTGATACGTCATCCTACGCATGGCGTTTGATAAACGGACGGAGAGATATAAAGTGAGGGAACAGACAACGAAGGTCTATAGCAACAAGTACTCTAGGTGAAACATGGCGGTTATCAATGCCTGCATGAGCTGTCATGGAAAACAAGCATAAAGGGTAACGAGCTCGAACCGAATCGGATTCCAGCAAAGCTTATATTTCGTATAATTGCTTACTATCAGGAAGTTATAGCATTGACAAATCAAGACTAACCTGACCGAGATTCTCCAGCTTGTGCTGAACAGCATCCCTGCCAAATGGACCAGTACATAGCACGTTAGAGTTTTCATACAGCAACCCTGTGTAAGACCAAGTCACATATCCCTAAAATCCACTAATGTAGGCAATTGACGGTCTCATGGGACTCTTCGGTCAATGAATTTTCCAAGCATCATTCATCCTGCTTTGAACCACTTTAACACTTCGCAAACAACGAGCCTGAATGTCCCCAGGAGCAGACGACTGAGGCATATGCCTTCAGGGGAGATGTTGTAGAAGTTCACGAGGACAAATCTATGAACCACTGGACCATAAAGAAGGCATAAGTGGGAAATAACCAACTGCACACATGACGAGGCGAATGCAGAATCCTAGCAAAACAATGGTGAGTTTATTATCAGATGTGATTTACCATATAAAATCGTCAATGGTATCATGCGCATGAAGATAGTAGATGTTGACAGCGGATTCCTGTCAATTTAACCACGTGATGAACATCCAGGGACAGAATTTCTTCGTATCGGATGACAGAACTATCCACTTTTCTTGATTATCAGGCTACTAGATGCCATCAACAAATGAACGCTTAAATTTCCTAACGAAATTCTCTGGATGCTGTGAAATGCCCATATAAAATGTAAGTGAAATAATGCACAGGACACCGCTGTTCAGACAACACCACTCACTTGACCAATACGATGAGCCCGATCTTCAGCCTGGACTAGATCACCTGGTGTCCATGACATTTCGGCAAATATGACAGTGCTTGCCGCCGTTAAAGTAAGACCCACGCCGGCAGCACGAATTCCAAGCTGTATGTGTTCCAACATAAAATCAAGGGTTGAGGAGGACGTATTGTTCAGCTTAACACTGTGAAAGCATCCATATACATAAGATGTTACAAAATGCAGAGCAGATTGTACTCACCACAGCTACTTTGACATCCTCTTTCTCTTGGAAGGTTTTCACAAGGTCTTGTCTCGACGCTGGGTGTGTCTTACCATCAATTCGAATAAACTTTACTTTTTTTTTCTGCAATAAGTCAAAGAAATTACAGATAAAATAAATCAGAAAGAGAAACAGCAGGATAGGAATCGGGGGAGGGAACATCTCTAAGAGAGTTGAATGAAAGAAGACAGATAGTCGAGCCTGGATTACAGTACCTGCAAGAACTCTTGAATTGCATCCATCATAACTTGATGGTGTGCGAAGACAAGAAATTTACAACCTCCCTGCCCCAACGATAAAGTTAAGACAACCATCACGAAACTTACGATCAACAAATAATTGAAGTGGTGATGACAAGCTTGCAAACGAACAGAATAAAACAAAGGCCTGAAGATATTCTCTACAAAACTTCGTCCCTCAGAAAATGAACACTTGACAGGTAATCTAATTGGTGAAGAGAAACTTGCAAAAGAAGTTCTAGTACTAATAACGAATTCCTCAACAATCCTAGGAAAGTTTTCCATTACGGGCAAAAGCATTTATCCCCTGACGGTCCTACCATCAAGAAGCAATATGCATGAAAACATTCTAACTTAACCTGAAACCATGACAATCATGTGGAAAAATGTCATAGAAAGAAATGATAAGACCTCAAGCATTGTCTCGAGGAATTCTTGAACTGCTGGGATTTTAACTTCAGCTGTCTCAGTGTAGATCTGTTCACGAACACGTGAGAAGAGTCATACACTTGAAGAAAAGGCTCAAGAAAAGGTTTAGCAAATTTAATGCACATTTCACCTGAGAATCATTGGGGGGAAAATACTTAAGAAAAACACTTATGCTTGAAAGTTGAGGACCTTTGGAGGCCACAATCCCAGTATACACAGGTGGTAGAGTGTATGGTGGACCCAAACAAGTACCTTCCTCTATTCTGAAGTCGGAGTTTGAGGTAAAAAATGCAATGGACACAAGAGACGGTTGTACGGTGATAAACCTTTGAAATAAGTGACCTTTCGGCTATCTTAATTTCGCCAACCTCTTCTTTCTTCCCGAGTTGAAGTGCAATCTGAACTTGTCTTTTGATGCTATCAAGCTACAATGAGAAAATTGTGAATAATTCAATCACTCGCATCATGTCAAACATGGTTTTCACTGAATATAGGCAACGCAGGGAACTTTCCTTAAAGGACTCACTTCCTTGAAAAGACGGGGATAGGTCTGGATGTATCCCCGTCTTTTCAAGGAAGTTACTGAGCTTCATAAACATCTATGAGTGAATTGGAAAGACTTCGAAGGAGGCCGGTCTTACCTCATTCAGAAGGGCTCGAATCTGTTTCATACCCTTCTCATCAAGAGTCATGAATATCTAAGAAGGGCCACAATGTGAGGTACAATCGTCAGTTGTTTGGTGAGGAAAGACATGAAATTCTAGTTTTATTCTACGGTAAAACTAGCAAACCAGGCGTTATTACCTGTTCACGACGCTTCTTGGGAAGCTGTTTGAGTACATCCAACTTCAGCCTCCGAATCATCACTGTTGATTTAACCAAGGCATGAAGTTCTTCATGATTTGAAGACCCTTGCCATACTCCAAAAAACCCCTGTGGATTGAGATGAATTGGAACACTTCTTTCAGGAATGTTCCAGTCTCAGAATGATTTATCCTGAAACTTTCGAATTGACGAAGGAATGAAAGAGGATCAACTAAAGTAAGGACAACTTACTCCCATACAATAACGACCACCGTACTCGTTGATCTTCTGATACACAGAAGGTTGCAGAGCTTGAAGCTGCATCAGGGAGCAACCATATCGGCATCCTCAGTTTCAACAATGAAGAAGTTTCTGGATAAAATTCTATTGCCTTGTGCTTGGTAATAAACGACAAGACACCGATTCTTCCTATTTACATTTGGATTTAATAAAAATTTCTCCACTAAAAGCGCATTGTTCAGCCCGTCCAAAAGGTAATGTCAGTGACCCCTCTACCCAACTGTCAGAGCCTCGTCAAGATCACTGAAAGTGAGGAACATACCTGCTTGAAGAGTTCGATAGGTCTCGATAGAGCAGGCGTACCTGTAAGTAAAAGAGCATACTTTGCTTTCTGTGAAAAAGGCAACGAAGATCATTAAGAAAGATCTGAAACATTGATCAACAGTAGATGAAGGCATTTCCAATCGGCCTCACACCTTCATACCAAGGTAACCAACAAACTGCACAAAACATAAGTTACCTGCAACACAGGGACACAGACATTCGTTCTTTTCGCTTGAGGATTTTTCATGTAATGAGATTCATCCGCAATCACGATCTGCGTCATGTAGGAGCTTAGCCATGATCAGTGCAAGTCAGAGACACAGTCCCAGGTGCACGCACTGAAGCACGTCATGTAGGCAGCACGCACTGAAGAAGCTAAGATTGGCACTCGGTGCGTATTTTAAACAAGTCCATAACAAGGATGCTTGACGAAGTTTCAGTAGAATAATGAGAAGGAGAGAGAGTTACTTGCTTTAAATCCAGTTCTCATAATTATATCCTCCAGCTTGCTAAGAGCGTCATAAGACACAATGTTAAAAAGGCCATTGATGAGGACTTTGTGTTTGCCAGTTGTGCGCACAATGTTGTAGCCGCCACGACTGCTGCCTTGTGACATAACAATCTGCAAAAACAAATGGATCGCATGATTCCTGGTGATACAGTCATAGAAACGACTCCCAGCGTTATGATTCAAGTCTTGTTTGAGGCCCCAAGAGTTTCAAGACAAACAACAAGATAATAAGTCAATCCAAAGTTTGTACGCTGGATAGCATGGCCACGATGGCAGCACAAGAAAACATACACCACAAGCGGAAACATAGAATTACCGTTATGTCACTGGGAGAAACGTTCAACCAGGTCACCAGCATCTGTAGAATCAAAGAACAGTGACATATTATCAAAAATTTGAAAACTCATCTAATTGTCAATACGGGTAACAAACACCTGCTTTTGGTCACCATAGGGACAACGAAAACCGGTACAAGGTAATCATCAGTAATCATCTCATCTCAGCAAGACAAGATCCCCAAATATAGCAGTGTGGTTCTGCGGATAAGTTCAATACATTTGCCCAATGCACACGAAGCGATGAAGGTACTACAATTAAAACGGGCCAATCTTCCTCCAAGCACGAAACCACCGCCAGCGCCTGCACAACATATAGTTTCTTTCAGCCCGTTTCTTAAGTAACCGATGAAGAGTAGTTACATACCAGCAGCAAGTTGTAACCCTAAGCACCGTAAATCTGGTCGTGCTAGCTGTTGTCACAGTTTGTGTCCAGTTCTCCGTTCACAATTTGAGATCTAGCTTATTGATGATTTTGACATGGTATAGTGCAAACAAATTCGAGTTCCATCATCCGATATTAAATAGACCTTTTACAGATGTGACTATACCTTGTCGCTCCTTTATATGTCCAACTATTATGCGTACGGGCAACTCAATTTGAAGCTGTTCTAACTCAATGAATGTGTACTGATTTCCGGTTTCACAAAAAAATGTTTGGTACTAACTCAAGGAAACACGGCCATCGGTTCATAGTCATCTTCTCAAAATAGCTCATCTAATGTGTACAGTTCTAAACTTAACCACGGGTAGCTTCGATGAGACCAGCCAATGAGTCAGCAGAAATTAACTGTAGGAGAAACTTGCACTACCTGCAAAGTTTTACCAAGGCCCATTTCGTCAGCAATGAGTGCTCGACCTCCATGCTGCAACGCAAATCTGGGTCACAAATATCGGAGAAAGTGAATTTAACACCAATAAGCTAGAAGTACCAAGGTGTACGTAAAAGTTTGTGTAACGGATGATACTTTTGCAATTTAATAATACCACATTTGGCTTAAAAAGTATGTAATCTAATGGCATCTGAAATATATACATATTTTCTTGACAAGGTTGAATACTATCGTGGATATAAATAACATGCTCTTGGAACCATTCAAGTAAAGCCAAGAAGAAGCAATGACCATGAATTTCTATTAGAGAATTGCCTTGAAGGCAGGCGTTTCGATACGGAACGAAGTGAGCGTCGACAGAATTCAGAAGGACCTTACCTCACTCCCTCAACTTGAAACTCCATTAAGGTCTTCTTCAACTTCTCATCAACCAGCTGAAATCTATCTGCAACACACATGTTGGTAAAAGGAAAGCTGTGCAGATCAGATAGTCATTCACCTTATCTTCGAAAACAACGACACTTATAAACTAGCGCCACACTGGATGAGAACAGCATGAAAATGCTCAAAAACCCCAATACATTACGAAGCGAATTTAGGTAGAGAGAAGGTTACCTTGCAGATCGGGAAGAGCAGCAGTAGCTTCAAGTGCACGTTTCACGAGAGGCTCCAACGGTTCTACCTTTTAATGCATCACCATCAAGTCAGAAATCAAGATACAAAAACAAGCACGATTTTGAAAGCTAGATCTTCCTCCGGATCCAAACGGAAAATCGTCAAGTGTCGGTCTTTGAGCTACAAAGCAGCGACAATAATACTTACAGTAACAACACGATCTGTAGCAGATTTTAAAATTTCTTCCGCTTCGGAAAGACTTGAAAAGGGGAACATCCACAGTCTGCAAAAAATTAGAGGCTAATATGTAAGGCGTACGGCTGACTTTTACCTGCATCTTCACTGTCTTCTTCAAATTCCATATGGGCGAATGTCAGCGTGACAACTGGATTACAAAATGAGGACTTCATGTGTAGATGTGTATGAACTCCGTTCCAGGGCTTGCTATTTAGATTGCACTCATGCTGTTGATAGTCTTTCCTGCAAGTAGTTCATGATCTAAGAACGTTCTGAAAGTGAAAGCCTGTATCGACTTGAAACAGTTGATACAGTCTTCGTCTCACGTCTCGGATTGATGCATGGAAATCTAAAGGATCGGGGTTGTAAAGGTTCAACTCACCGTTCTCTCATGTGGTAGTCTACCCTTGGTATTCTTTTCAAAACTGCTACTACTTGCTGTCACAAGCAATGAAAAAACGAGTAAGTCTAAAGGACTAGGTCTTCAGCTGAAGAACTGAAGCGACAGAGAATCCACATACTTATGAAAGGTTCTCAAAGAGGATAAGGCATATCCAAAGACGGAAGATGAGTATTGAGGATCATCCGTTCCGTGTCATACCGTATCATAGTCGCACTTGGCAGCAATCCTCCCACAACTATGGAGGAAAAGTTTAACGTAACAGGCCTTCTTGGGAGCTTGGTTGAGACCAACATGAGATTGAGGTTGAGACAAACGAGACTGAGAACCACTCGGTGATAAACCATAAACATCACTCGTTTCATGTTCCTGTACCGAAGGTATAGATTGAGGAGGAGTACACCACACTTCGGCGTCATCTTCATTTAAACTGGTACATGCTGACAGTTGCAGAGCCAAACAAAGACAACAATTTGGAAGTGTGAGTGCGTCACCTGTACGCCCATAAGAAAACAGAAGACTACTGAATGCAAGATTTTAATAACGATCATCTTCCTCGCCTTAACACCAGAATGCTTACGGAATCGTGAAACAGATTGGTCTACAGAATTGGGCAGTGACATTAAACGTACATCACAAAGCATGCGTCATGCGAGGAAATCACAGCAAAATCATCAACAAACATTGTGTCAACAATGGGCACGGGCATCTGCATTTTAAGAAAATAATATTTAAGTAGCAATCATGCGGCTGTAGTACATCAAATTAAACTACACTTTACCTGATGCAGACGAATTCGAAACCGCGACGTTCACTGCCAGTGGAGGAGCGACCTCGACCTGTGTGAGAAAAAATAATCAGCTCAGAGAATTACGAGATTGTGGGTGAAGAAGTACTTAGTACACGTGAAAACTCGTTTCTGCCCAAAACTACATGAGACGACATGTCAATGTACTGAAGATAAACACCAACATCTAATAATACGACTTTAGTTCATGTCAAACTGTTCACAAGTCTATAACTACGTACTGAGAGTTTGAGGTGCGAGAGTGATGTGATTGCTTTCACAACATCACCAAGCCCAGCTTCCGGATAAGTCCAAACCCTGGGCCAAAATGTATGTCATCAGTTCACGAAGCTTGAGCTGAATGCGAAAAAATGAACTCCAATTTGAGGGCTAGCAAGTTTGAGCAACCTGATATTGCCCGATTTGAAAATTATACACGTATACAGTTCGCATTGCATTCACTCACTTCCGATTCGCGTCCCAATTGCGACCCTGAACAGTCTTCAGTGCTGCCACAAGATGCTGAGCCACGGAAGATCGGATTACGTTAGTAGCTCGCCTTCCGTAGCCCTTACTAAGTCGACATGTCGAGTACAGAAGGGGAAGCTACCAACTGCGGTAAGCTGGGCATTAGACATGAAGCACACCTATAAAACATTGAGTTACAGTAATTGATTGAAGATTCACCGACCGAATTGTAAGGGGCTTCACATGCAATTCTTCCTCCCCGATCCTGAAATACTTTGATATTCAGTAACCTGCCTGCACCCTTCGAAGGAGAAGTGTAGATCCAGCTGGGCCCCAACTCCTGTCTTTTGGTCGGACAATCAAATTGGGGGTCTGAATGGAACTGCTGAATCTTTTTCGGAGACTCCGATGAAACAGAGGAGGAGGAAGTGGAGAAGGGTTGCGCAGCAGGGGCAGAGACAGAAGTAACCCGCTTTTGTGCAGCGAGCTGCGTTGCAGCATTTCTTTCTAAAGCATCAAGCTCCTCCGGGCTCAAGTTCCAGTCTTCATCATCGTCCATCATCTTTCACATCAGCCCGCACCAAATGCACTACGAAGTCCTGATCCTTCTACTTCTGCTCTGACAATCCATCTCCACCCTGCTGAGCTCGCCCCGGGCACTTCCTCCTCTCGATCTCCTTCTACGGCCGTCGACTGAGCCTCGGAAAGCCTCGAGCACTGAGCTATCTCAATCTGCCCTGGCAACCTGTAGACGCGTGCGGCAGAATTGCCACCTGCGCGCTGCACTCACAACCTTGATGCCGGTCCCATCAACAGCAGAATCGTCGCTTGAAGCTGGAACCGCGGCCCTGGCCAGTCTCGGCCATCGCTCTCGTTTCCGTGTGGGTATTCTTGGCAGAGCAACTTGCCCAGGCCCATTCGAAGTCTGAATTAGACAACATCCACCTTCAAACGCTCCGGTTCGAATTGCTCGCTGACGCTTCCAGTTGTCGCTCGAGACTCTGGCTGTCGGACTGTCGAGCAGAACCTCCCTCCGTCGCTCCGTCCATCTTTCTTTCCTCCTGCCCGCAACACCCAAACGGTTCACAAATTCGGAATGCAGAAGGATGACGGGCCGACGGGTGACGGGTGACGTCCATCGTTGCAACGAGAAGAAATCAAAGAAAGGCCTCACGGATTCCCGATTGGAAATGTTCTCACCTCCAAGATCTTTCAAAGAGGTTTGCGAGATGAGTAGGGTACATCACAACGGCCATAAAGAGGTTTGCGAGATGGAGTAGGGTACATCACAACGGCCATAAAGAGAGTAGAAAAGTGTACTATATTTTATTGTCAAATATGAATATTGAATAGTCCATTCTCTTAGTTTCTCAATTTGGGTTTCATTGGTACCTTCACACACTAGCTATTTTCCACCATAGCCATGCTCTAAAAGTCACAATTTCCAAAAATGCCCTCCAAGGAACATCATCCAGATCTCGTCATCATTGTTTGATGACCAGATCACCATGATGTACCATCAGGTACCAATGACCAGATCTGCATGATGTTAAGATCCATGACTATTCTTTGTAATTGGATGACAAATACTGAGTGGTTTTATGATTTGAAAATAGAGTCCACATTACTAGATTATATTGTTGCTCCATTCATTATGATTCTCACTACTTGTCCCTTCTCCATAGATTTTTCTATTATTGCTCACCACCTGCACATCAATCATAATTATCATATTATATATGATGTGCAAGTTGTGAACATTACTTTCTTCCCACATCAAACATGCAACAACAATAGCAACACAAGACAAGGATGTACAATACATCACAAGTCTTCTTATGATGATTTTACATCTTGAACTTTAAGATCTTCGACTATATTCATCAAGACTTTAATTTTCTATTATTTCTCACAATCTACATATCAATTAGAATCATCATATTATATATGATGTGCAGGTTATGACCCTTATTTTCTTCATGCATCACACATGTAACAACAAGAGAAACACATGACAAGGATGTAGTATACACCACAAGGTCTTATTATGATGATTTTACATCTTTGACCCTTCATATATTCAACCATCTTCATCAATACTTTCTAATGACTTCTTAGGCTGAGAGACAAACACACATATCCATGTTGACAACTTACTATCGTCAACGGATATAATCCGCTGAATACTTTTTGATAGTTGATGGGTACATTCTTCGAAGTACGGGGACAATGTCCGTCACTCCATGACCTGGGAGTACTATGTTAGATTTTTTATATATTTAGTGTCTAGATATGTTAATGAGAAAATCCAAATTTATGGGGACAAAGTATAATAACAAAAGGGATGGGAAGACCCCATCAAGGCGTACAAGGATGGAACCAAACCGGTAACATGGGGCTAGGCCCCAGTAGTATCACATTGGGAAATATGTCCTACATCACCTAAGATATCTGAACTATCTTGGTCAAACGGTCTACAAACAACAGGAGCATCCGAAGAAGCATCAACTAACGTGATTGCTCTCCTATGGATTGCACCAGCAAGTGCTCTTTGTAGAGCAATGGAAACATGTTGCCTAAAATAGGCTATACAGTAAGCTAAAGAGAGTGATACCCCATGTCGTCTAGTATGATAGGCTCTCGCGCACTCCCTCACGAACATGTCAAAGTCAGTGTCTATAGCTCCATATAACTCCAAAGCTAGAGGAACAAAGAGGTGACCTCTCTGCATACCTCTATACTTGGAAACCTTGGCTATTGCCGCTCCACTCGCCGCCCACCTTGGAGGATGGGTGATCACCCCTCTGAAATTGTATCTCTAGTAGGATCAGTAACCACAGTAACTTGGTCCTCGTGAACCAAGTACAGGTCTGCCCTAACCCTAGTCTACTGCAAGGCATACCAACGCTCTCTCCATGTGAGGTAGCCACCTCCAGTGCCATAGCAAACACCACATCCCTAATGACATCATGGGTAGCTATCCTCTGCCCTCCGAATAAACAACGAGTCATATGAACACCTGCTGCATCTAAAGTGATACCACACTCACATGTGATTAATGAAGATGTAGATGGATGGACCAAGTCAAGACAGAACCTCATCATTATGGAGAAAGTAGCTGGTGCGAGTCGGAAAGCCCTGATGCATGATCGAGCCAAGATCCACGAGCTCGCACTCTTTGCCCGGAAGCAAGAGCATAGACGAACTCTAGTAGTACAAGGAATGGCCGGATCCACTAAGAGTGAATGTAGAGCCTCCTAAAACTGTCAGTCCATCAAGATAGACTGTAGACCTCTAGTCCAATTCCAGCCAGAGAGGAAAAAGATAGAAACTCATGTCGCATCTCCTGTGGTAAAGCATCTCTCGTATGTCATAATAATACCTGTAAGGGAAATGATCATGTATCCACATCCCTCTAAGATAGGTCTATCTGCGATCACAAATCGAGAAGATAACAAAGATGCAACAAGCGTTCAACTTGCCAAGAATGCCGTAGGTGCAGTCTCCTCCATCAATAATAAGCCTACCCCTCCACACGAAATTGGCAAAGATATCTGTCTCCTTGCCAAATCTCCAGTCACACACTCGAATGTCCCTGGTTCGATGATGTCACCAAAGACGCCCATGATCCTCCTATCAAAGGCTGCCAAACGTGATATGAATGTAGGTGAAGGAGGAACCGTACGAAGAAGGTAGGTGGATCGACGAGCAATACTAGATGACAATATACCAAACGCCATCTGCGGATCCCCTAGTAGAGGAAGGTCGTGTACATGCAAAACATCCTCGGCAAGTGCAACGTCAAGGTAGCGTGAAACAAAATCCTTAGACCCTACTAGCAGTCCTAGTATACGTAAGCCGTCTGTCGATGTCATACATCCCTCTGGAAGCTGAAGATGAGGCGGAATGCCCAAAGGAGACCAAACCTTACATTTTGACACCTTGACTCTCAAGCCTACAAGATGAAGCTCGGTAGTCAAGTATTCAAAGGTCTGTCTAATGTTGTCTACATGGCCCACAATGTGTGTATCATCCGCTAAGGAGTGGAACACACAACCAGACACGGCCAAAGCACTAGACAAAAGGGCTCTATAATGAGCCATGGCAAATAGGAATCCTCCCAAAGGATCTCCCTGTCGAGTGCCAGCGGCGGACTGTAGAACGGTGACTCCCTCCTCGGAAAAGCCATGCTGATAAAATAACGAAGAATGTGAACCGTACAAAGACCGTACGAAAGGAATGAGGCTTGATATGGATCCACCAGCCTCTCTAAGCTCTCTAAAAATGGATGCATGTGAGACGCTATTAAAAGTGTTCTCAACGTCCACCTGCAAGACAACCTAATCCGGATGGGTATCTAGAAGTGCTCTAATGTCCAACGATACCGTCTCATAGCCTCTTGGTGTGGCAACTCCAAACTGATGTGGACAAAGATACTTCTGGAAGTGTGAGTGATGCTGCAAGACAACGGTACGAATGACTAATCGCAATAAGACCTCCCCAATAGCAATCGGTCTGATGCCCTCAATAGTGTACTTCTCCATTGTGACAAGCCAACTATCACCCAAAACCTGACTAACTAACGATGGAATCTCCCCTCTCGCAACTGATGCAGCCACCTAGAACAACTCCGTGAAACCACTAGAGGGATCATCCGCCTGAAAGCAATCTCAAAGATGCTCATATATCATCACTGACAAACCCCGTGAGGATGAATGTGGGGTTCTGCATAGAGAATGGGCAAATAATGATCTATCAAGACATAATACTCCAAGACCTCTAATGGTATCTCCTCGCCCATGGGTGGATGTAGAAGGCGTAAAGAGGAAATCGTCTCCTCAGTATGATTAGCCATGGACAAAGGATGAAGGGCCCGTGCAGCCTTGATATACTCCCCGACCTACACCGTCGCAATCGTACCGAATCAGAAGTATCATGTGACTGAACCCTACTCCTAACATGTGTGGCATGAACAGACTCCTCCTGCAATGTAGCCCAATCCCCTACTCGGAATCTCCGAAATCTAGCTGCCACCTACCTATGTCCATCATGTTCCCTTTTAGTATATAGTAGACACCATCGTAGAAGTAATAAAAACAAAAACCATGCTAACTCGTCCATGGGATCGCGAGCCAACTGATCGAGCGGTAAGCAAAAAGCACGTCTAGCCTCGTCATGGAGTGCACGAGGAAGCCTATGGAATAAACGTGGACATGGAAATCTAGTCTCAAAAAGCCCTAGAATCGAACTTGCATGGGAATCTAACCACTCCCACGACCCGATCGGTATACCATGAATACTCAATGACAGAGTCGATGTAGTCTGCATGTTCCCCGAAGTGACAAATACTGATGTCGATGTGACCGTCCTCCTCACATGCGCATCCCAAGTAGTCCAATCATAATCTCTGTGCATCTTTCCCACGTGGGTCTTTACCCCTTGCGAGATAAAGAGACAATAACACCATGGACATGGTATATCACACACCGCTTTTGGCAGCCCCATGAGGAAAAGTGAAACTATAGCTAGCACAAAGAGAACGATAAAGTAACGCACTCCATCATGTATCTACTCCCACCTCTAGAACCATAACCCCCTAACACTCCACATCACATTGGAAAATGCTAACTATGGAAACCCTAAAAACTAAAAACACATAAATTTTTATTCAGATCTCCATAATTTTCCAACTAGGTTCCAATAGAATCAATGCAAGAAAAGGAAGAGATTGGAAAAAAAAACCTGACCCATATATCTAATTGAAGAAAAATCATTCAAAATTCACTCAAAGCTCAAAAAAACAAAAATACTCATATCTCACTATATCATTTTCCATAGTCTTCAATTTAGGTACCAATGGAACCCAAATTGAAAGACGAAGAGAATGTACTATTCACTCTCAATTTTTGGTATTCACTTTCAATTTTTGGCAAAGTATGGCCACACAATATGCAAGAACATATAGTACCCTTTTCTATTCTATTTCTCCCATTAATCTCCATACCCTCCTTCCCTCGCGAACCTCCAACCCATCTGTAGCCTTGTGTGTAGTCAAATCCAAATTATGATGATTGTTTTTTCATTGTTCATCCTTTGCCTTTCTTACTTAGGGCTTTAGGTTCTTCCTCTTGTTCATATATAATCATTACTACGAGCACACTTGCACCCCCTTAACTTTTCTCTCACCTATTTATTTTACTTCATGGGCTCATGCAATTTTTTCTCCTTGGAGAAAACCGAGTTCCGAGTAGGCATAACCAGACGGCGCTGCACTGAGCTGTGCCCAGCGTTGGACTCCACCATAGACCCTATTCGAGGTTACTTAGCTGTGATACCTATTGTAGAGACTAAATAGTTGAAATGTTGAGCATCCAGATTTGCTTACTGCAGTCACAGGCTGAGCTTTGAACTTTTAACTAAACTGGCAAAAACCAAAGAATCAAGTGTTTTCTGCATTTTGTCATCCCGCAGACAGTACAGGAGGTGAAGAACTGACGAGAATCATGCGAAACACAATTTCAATCCCTTATTCTAGGGATTCGACCATCCCTTTCATAGAACCTGCCAAATGTACCAGTGCTGTATTGATGTTGCATATATTGAACATTTCATACGTTCCTCTCGTTAAATTATGGTTGTGAGAACAAATTTTCCTTCATAGTTGAAAGAGCTGTATGAGAGGACTTTGTCCACGGCTTTGCAGAATCGAGACGTTCCTCCTCCTTTCCTATCCTCTTCTTTTCCTGGGAGTTTACCCGACTTGTCATACTGGCGCCCACGTGACGTAGACTCACTATAAGGCATGCGAGATGTAGTTCGTCCATCGTTTCTGCCCGCCCATCCAAGAAGGGAAAACTTCTCTTCCTCGAGCAGTGAAAACAGGTGGGCCCACTTCGTTGCGGCCGATTTCCGAAAGGTTCTGGAATTGGTTCTCCTGCTCTTCAATCCCTTTCTTTCCTTTCAAGCGTGAATTCCCATGGTCACATCAACCCGAAGCTAGACGAGATCGTCGACACCTCAGACACGCCGAATTCATACTGATACCTAGACCTTGACTTCAAACATTCTGGAGTCCAAGTGGACACGCCGTTAAATTGATGTTTGCCTTAAGCAGTTGTAGATGATACACTATGTGAATCTATACAATTTGTTTGGATCGTACTTGACAGCAGAAGAGCACGCTTTCTCCGGAATACTGGCAATACGCCTGGCTTTGACTGCATGATCTGTACCTGAATGGAACAGTTTCGCTTTTCAATTTTGCTCTATTGAATCCTAGTACTACTCAGCTCGACACTGGAGAATGTTTGCACACTGTCAACATCTTGATTCTCTACAAAATCCTCAACGACGACGACGCTTATCTCCGTCGCTTTCTGAAAAGTTTGCACACCTTCAGCATCTTCATCTTCTAGATTAACCTCGCTATCGACACTGATCCCTGCGACACTACTCTCCGTCGCTTTCTGAAAAGTCGCCATAACTTCGGCATCTTCATCGTCTGGAGTGGGCTCAGTAATAACATTAACACTGATGCCTTCCACGTTGTCCACGGGTAGTGTATCTTCTGCCTCTTGACTGACAACCTGTGGTTTCTCTCGAACATGAACTATAGATACAAGAAGGTCACGGATGAATTTTGCCTCACGAGAGGACTTGACCGGATTCGTGTTGATTTCCTTTACATCGGCAGGCTCGCCCTCCGTCGCCTGCTTCTCTTCCTTCCGAGGCAGGCCTGCAAGATAAAAGGCGGCAAACTTTCTCCATATACTCAACTTTTGACATATTCCCTGCAAGTGTAGCGGAACATGACGGTGTATCAGCCTTACGAAGGAAATCACATTCCTGTCCAACTTGATGTATCGGAACTTAGAAACACCGGAAACAAGCCTCGGGAATTTAGAAACATCAAGATCTGTGCCAGAACAGAATCGGTGGTCTATGGACTAAACTTAAAGATATTTGCAAGTTTACACTGAAAACAGCATCTCCACAGAACTCCAAGCCAGCCTCCTACATGCAAAGGTTTTATACTCGTCATTCTTGTGTCGACACAAAATTGCTAGAGAAGCGAAGCAGGTAAAACTGGTGCGGTCGTCACCTCAAGTGGTCTGTAGGCCAAATCAGACTCGTCGGTGCAGTCCATCTCTAAGCCGAAGCCACTTTTGTTGACTCTGCTGATGAGCGAGTTGAACACTCTAGGAATATGAGTTTCCGCGAATGTCGTCCCTTTGTCTTCGTCTCCAAGTTGACCAGCATCTGCAGCATTCTTGCGGAGATTTGTTGGAACTAATTTGTAATCTGAGCGGAGAGATATTTCAGGCGTCATGGGGAACAGATGCCCCTCTGTGCTGAAAATATATCTGCAGGAAATTATGGTACAATTGTCACTCAATCTGTTCGACCAATATAAAAATGTATCCACGAAGACCAACGAGCAACCTGTACGATCTCTACAGCAGAAAGTCGCCTTCAATCATTTGCATTCACTAGTAAGTGCCTGTCATAGCCTGGAGACCAAATACCCCGGGATGGACGGTGCCTAAGACCGAAAAAGAACAACAGGAAGAGAGGAGCATGAAAATATGAATGGACGTTGCCTAACGTGAGTGAGCAAGTGAGAGTGGAAGGGGAAACGAGGAAAGCTGGAAAAGCTAGCAATACATAAAAGGACCTGTGTTGCAAGCAACAAATCCTTGAGACGATCCAGATATTTGCGAAGGTTCTTCGAGTCTTACGGATGGGGGCCAGTCTCTACAAGGTTCTCGCCACCTGCAGCTAGATCAAAGAGAAGCCACAGGTACTTGACCTGTAAAACCAACACACTGATGTAAGAAAAATTACGTATCTTCTGGATCAAACACCACAGTAAACTGTTTAGAGAGCCGAAGGTCAAGTGTCTTCCTTCCGTTTCGCACAATTTCTCTTTCTCCTGGACCTACCGTTTCAGCGAGAAAAAAGCTCTCCATATGATCCTCTTGGACGCGTGTCTCGACATCTCCAATGTGGCAGTATCCACAAGGGCATCTTGCATAAAACTGTATGCTTGCAGTGATGTCTCGTCCCACTTCCAGATAGCTGCAAACTTGGAACATGTAATCAAGTTAAGATTCACTGCGGTCAATGAAAGACTACATCGTGAATTCAACATAGGCGACTCTCAAAAGTATGACTTAATCTGCGTATACATATGTCTACAAACCCAGCTGAAGTGAATAATAATCTGAAGTAGTATAGTTACGCACTGAGGATCTGCACTTGCTTTGTACAACATGTATGTGCTTTCAATTAACTCTGGGCGCAAGGGATAGCTTCTTTGGCCTGGCTGCAGAGCAAAACGCATTTCAGATAACACCACTTCTCATCACATTCAAGTCGAATATCAGCAACTTGAAGGCACTCAAGATTTTGAAATTGAACCGACATGAAACCAAAAAATAAATCACAAAAATAAATCCCGATCTTACCTGGACACCCTGTGTAGCCAAGTTGAAGCCCTCAGGTGTGAACCCATATTTTTTCCAGACAGCAAAAAATGCTTTGTGGGTACGGATGGCAGGGTCAACATCTCCCGCCAGCACCTTCAGAAATATCATCCCAATCACAATTGAAGCACAGTTAACTTAATTTCAATATGAAGTTAACACTGCAGCTGTAGGATCCAAACGCATCTCACTTTCCGTGACCCGGTTGTGTCCCCTGGTTTGCAAACCGGAATGTCAACCCAGTCACCTCTTTTGTGTGGGTTAAATGAACATCTAACATCCCAGAAGTGAAACAATGTAGTACCTGGAGTCCTGGCCAAAACGCTTGCAGACTATTAAACAAAGGCCATACCACGACAGCGGAGTTCATGTTCACCTCCCAGTACCTTGCACAAGGAAGACAAAAAAGTCGATACAAGGTGTGAAAGGCAGCACGAAAATCAGAATGATACCAAAGAAGGTTCTAAGAAAGGAAGGGCCAACACAATTTCTTACCATGGATCAGTGTAAAGGTAGGTCATGACAGATTTATAAGCTTCCTTAAACATGTACAAGTACTCGTCATCTCCAAACAGGAGATATGCCTGCAAACACTCGGCACAAGTTTAGTTGCGAGAACATGAGTATCCACCGGCATATTCAAAACTTGATCAGTTCGATGTAGATATTTTTTTCTTGGCTATACCTTGAGGAGATACTCGTAGAAAGAGTCAATGCTTGTCCCTATGCCGGCATCCTGCAGCATGAACCAGATTTGCGAATGATGAGGATACCGTCTTCATTGTCATCAGTAAAGCTTATAGACAATGTAAATATGGCATTTTCGTCGCGGCTGATTTTCAGTCGAGCTTATGAATCACCCAACCCCACAGATGACTCCAATCATCTGAGAAGTGGATTAGATGGCCTTACCACACAGAAAGGAGACGGTGGTGACCATACATATTTGGCAATCACCAGGTCTTAATGACTTCAGTTTAAATACCTTATGCGTCCATTCCCCTGTAAACACATTGATATGTGCCCCTACAAGGCCTAGTTGCGAACGTTGTGCCCAAAGTCCTCGCACAGCATTTTTTGCAGCAGTCTCAAAAACTACAATATTCACCAAATACCCAGCAAGCGTTGCGTTAGAACTGATTGATTTTAGGTACATAATCTTAACTTGACTGAGGTCAAACTTTGAAATGCCTCATTTATGGGAGATAAATTAGCTCAGCGTACCCGGATCTCCAGTCAACCGGCTAAGCAGTCCAAACTCAAGTGTCAAGGTGCCTCCCCCTGCTGTCGATGTCACCTGTGGTGATAGGCAAAGTTACAAGAACATTCGACTTAACAAAGTAAAAACTGCCAACTCCTGCCTCATCCACTCATAGTTGAAATCATTAACATTGTCCGGAGCTCCTTAACATGGAGAAACCTGGAGTGGTTATCCACTTCAGGCTCCATAAAAGCTCCAGTCAATCAGCTCACCAAGGTCACATTTGCTAAATATTCTAATTTAAAGACCCCACACTCCACTTTGCTCAAGCTAAAACACTCTAAATTCTTTTCGCCAATAATTTACTATTCCAAATGTTTGTCCTTGAACATTTTGAACTATTAATTCAAAAGTTCAAGGACAATCTCCGCTGACAGCGTTCGTATTGCTTCCACCTTTGCATTTGGCACTACACCAACTTTCTGTCACACTGTCATATCAACCAAGAATCCAGAACTTCAATCAAACAAGGCGACTGACTAGCGAGGACCCTGGGAAGAGAATCTAGCAAGTACCCTGCGTAAAAGAAGAGATGAATAAACTAGATGACGGTGTATGGCAGGTACCTAACAACAGGACATCAGTTCAACAACATAGAAGGATATATCACTGCCAAGAGGAGCTCGCCTTGCCTGGCTCTCATCTTCACTGACACCATGAAGTAGATTGACTGAACCATAAGGAATTCCTGCAATCAGAAGATCAGACATGAATAATTCTTTCACTGATATCTATTTGAAGAGGGTAACTGAAACAGCCGAAAATTTAAGTGTGATCATTCTTACAAATGCATTCATCCGAAATCAGCAACTATGATTAACAAGATGCCCAAATGGAAGTCAAATACAGGCACCTGTTGGGGTGTCAAAAGCAGGTAACAGCCTGCGACCAAGTGCCTCTGCAAGCTTCAGAAGCTCATTCTGATACCCATCTACCTTCATCCCCTGCAAAATATAGAAACTAAAAGTTGAAACAAAAAAAAATCGCTTTTTTTTTGGGGTTCTATTATACTTTCGATGTCCTCTCTAGGTTTGTTTATATGTTCTGATGATAGCATATGTATTGAGGCATTAGTAGCTTAAATCGAATGCGAGCAATTCGATTTGTCATGTTCCCCGTTGCAGGATAATAAAGTCTTTGCCAAGCAGTGAGATAGAAGAGCTTGAGACAATGTCGTCCAGACTGTTTGCTGCAATCCACTAACCAACTCGAGTACCATGTGCTTCAGGAAGCTTACCGTAGATTCATCGCTGGCAAGCAGATGTCCCGAAAGAAGACCACCAAGTACGCGAATTGTTGTCTCAAAAACTGACACAGTCTTATTCTAAATGAATATGGATAGAGCAACATGCAGATAGTCAGCAATGAGCGATTTAGAAAACACTAAGTCATGATTGGATATTGGAGTCAAAATAATGGAGTCGCACAGCACGTTTATAACATCTGTGTCTACATTGGTAGGTCAGTAATTCCAAATAAACGGAAACAAAAGGGAATTAATTGATATCGTTTGTCATATACTTATTTCATAAGATACGGAAGGAAGAAATAACAAAAAGAAAAGAGAACAACTTATGTGAACCTTAGACTGAATTTAAAAACTTACTCGATTGAAGTGAAGGTTCTTTCCTAACCAAGTCACAGCTTCAGTGAACTTAGCGTGATCACCAAGAAGCGCCAACATGTCCAAAGCATCCACCTATGAACAAAAGAACTGAACCAGTCTAAAACGTTCACATGATGGACAGAGGTGCAGCGACGGCTCATTTTCATTCACAGAAATAGACAAAAACCTGCGGTAATGTTGGATCAAAGTGGATGATTATGCCTAATCGACTTGCAATGGTTGTACATTTTACAAACATGAAAGTTCAACTTACAAGCGTCAATGTATATTCTCCAAGAGATTCTTCACCAGAACAGCTCAAAGGTCGTAGCTCATCCATTGGGAACGCATGCTCCATGTAATTGTTGAAAGCATGATAAAACATGTCCCGCACCTGCCCAGGAAATGTTGGAGACAAGATTGAACTCCTCAATGGAAACATTGTTTGAGGTACATGGCGGTTAAATGGCTGATATACCTTAGAAGATGCTTCTATTGTCCTTGAAAGTGCTTCTTTCAATGCTCCTTTCAAGTGCTTGCGTTACAAAATTCGTATGCAAAAAAAAGTAAATCAAGTCGGCTTAAGTCAGGGGGAAGATATGTATCCTTCGCAGGAGACGGAGATTAAAATGGGGAAACTCAAAGAAACAGATAACAAAAGGCGAAAAAACGATCATGCTTTCTCGAAATACCGTATATATGTAATCAAGAAAATATAATTCAAGAACGAACGATTCTATTACTGCGTGCTTCATTAAATGAGTGTGTCACGGTACATCAAATCGCCGATATTGTTTTGATTCCCTAAACGAGGGTATCTTTGCCCTCGCCCACATTCTTACTTTCAAATCATGACCATAACTCCCTCCCTACCGCTCATGGTCGATGTAGGCTTAAGGGACTCCAGACTTTACAATTCTTACTGAACTCAGAAACTCTTGAAGTGATCATTGACAGGACCTGATTGTACGAAAATCAGTAACAACATATTGCTCGATCACGATTGGAGAAAATAAGAAATCTGAGCTGCAGTCAAAGCAATTGGCGATTCCAGAAACGTACATATGACGGCCTTAAACAATTCTTGACCCAAAATATTAGAAGAGGTGGGACAACAAAGGCGTGATAAAACCGCTGCCAACATAGGAAGACCTACCTCATCTCGGAGATCTGCGGCATAAGATGGTGTAATCGGACCCTCGAGCGCAGAAGTGGGCACCAAAACCAGGAGCACGACACACACAATAATCTCAGATTTAACCCGATCCATGTCTTCTGACTTCTCAACCATCAAATTGTCTGTCCGTCGGTCCGTCAGTCAGACCACTCATCAACAAAAAACCAACGTATCCATCGTCAAGACTCCATGGGTAATGAACTGGACTCTTTCACTTTTTCAAGGCTCCGATGCTCTGGGAAGATTTTGTGGTCTGGCTTTGGACTTGCTTGAAGACCTCAACAGTTGAGATCTTGAGACTCTACGGAGACTCGCAGACAAACAGTCAGTCGGCCAGCGGCGAATCAGACCTTCAGAGGCAACTCTTGGGAGAACATTTTCTCCTCCTCTTCCCCCCTCTTCTCTGCAAACTGGCCAAGAAACTATCCGCTGTATAAATGTCAGGTCTTGAGGTCCAGCAAGGCGCTTTCGGCGACGCCAGAATATCTGATCTATCGGCCCGGCCCCTCTTTCGTTTTGTCATCATCGATGGATCGTAGAAACGTTGAACTTTTCGAGGTTCGTCTCCTTCAGGAACGCTGTGACATTGCTGGCCACAGCGCCGGTGCCGGTTTTCTTTCAGCGTCGCTGGCTAAGTCGCAAACATATCTACACAGGAGGCACTTTATCAATTTACTTTTCTAAGTGGTGACACCTGTATGAAGATCAACAATAATATGTGAGTCTCTTTTGTAGTGCTTATTTGCCCTTCATGGAATCTGACATTTTATGAAATCATTTCTCCTACTATCCAATTATGGATAATAGGAGAAATGTGTGGGATTAGATTATCACGTGTGGGATAAAGCTTCAAAGTTCATTGACATCACTAATCATTAGCGTTTATTTCCAACAAATGGTATGGCATGTACCTCAACTGTGTAATCGTATATGGATTCTTTTACACTCTGCTTACTTTATCAATCAAAATTATTTAAAATATAATAAAACATATAACTCTGTAAGTCCTAAACTCATTTGTGAAATAAGTTTATCTTCTAAAATAAATTGACAAATAATTCCTTGATTCTATAGCGTCGCTCAACATTTAGATTCATACTCATGTGAATGGTCTTATCTTACACTAATATCTCTTGTGTATATGAAGATCAATAAATTTTTTATTCCTTGTGAAATTTCCTATCCATTCTATTTTAAAAAAGGAAAGGATATGTGAAACTTTTTATTCCAATTGTTATTTTCAAACCTTCCTAAAACTGATTGTCTTGATTCATTTATGATAATAAAGTAGGAATGGAGTTTACATCTTTTTCTTCTTAAGTGAAAACACTGTCACTTCAAAATTGATCATTTGCAATATGACCTAAGATTATACATGCAACACTGCAATTGAAATTTGGTTCAACTTTTGCGACTAATGGAGTATTATCATACAAAATAGAAATAAACTTTCACATTGTGGTTTTGATAGTGTAATGAAAGAGTATTCATCTAATTCT
Source organism: Marchantia paleacea (assembly GCA_014180765.2). Lineage (NCBI taxonomy): Eukaryota > Viridiplantae > Streptophyta > Marchantiopsida > Marchantiales > Marchantiaceae > Marchantia > Marchantia paleacea. Next base: position 625,285 of record MUAA02000062.1, read on the forward strand.
TTTATGGACACCTTTTTTTTTTTGAAGTTTTTTTCATATGACTTTCATGAGTTCTTATGTTATAAGTTATAGCATAATGAGTTGTAATTTATGGTTTAGTGTTTCAAGTTTACACGAAGGTTTAGATTGCAAGCAAAAGTTATGGGTTGAACTTGAGATATTAGGATGCAAGTTCAAGTTGTGTTTGAACTTGAAATATTGAATTAGTTAGAAATCAGATTTATAATGTTTAACTTCGAACATTGAATTTTATGATATATCAAATGTCAAATAATGACAAGAGTTAGTTGTAGATAGGATGTGAGAATCTAAGTATGGAGGGTCATTGCTTGCTTTTTGTGTTTAGATCCACTCCATATTTGGTTCATGTGTGTTGACTATATTGGTTTGGTGTGGATGTTTGATTATATATGAGTGCTCCAGACTTGATCACTAGCTACCACTCTAGTGTATGTTGTGTATTTATCTTGTGAGAAGTTAGAAGTGATGACAAGTTAGGTTGTCCAATCCATTAAACAAGTACCATGGGGCTCTAGGTTTAGATCAGTTTAGATAGAAACAGAAGGTTGGTACTTGGTGGTATCAAGTATCAAGACTACTTCATATTAGGAACAAGCAAGTGGTTGTTCATGGTCACAAGGAGTGTTACAATGAGTGGGGAGTGGTCGAGTAGAGCAAGCGAGGTACATGAGGTGCAGCTTGATCCGACAACAATAAAGATGTTTCAAGCGTTCACGTTTTTTTTACCATATCAACAATTACACAATCGAAGTGAAAATTTAGCCATAAGAGCATTGCATGTTGTGGTTGGAAATATATCACGAAGTACTTGAGGTACTACGTTAGATAGATAGTAAAAATATTTAGTCTTGATGTTGTGGAGGAGATAAGAGACCATGTCATGTCTATACAAGAACAATTTGGTGAGAGTTTAACATATTCGGGTGCCTTGGGGAACGAATAGTTCTTTGAAGATTTGATAGAGTCACCATGGAGTGGATTGAAAATCCAAATAATAAGTATGATGCAATCCACATTACATCAATCTAGTAGTTGATGATTCCTCAATGTATACAACTTTACCTAGATAATTTGGATATTTTAGTTGAATAGGACATATTTACCTTGGTGATGCTATTGGTGCCTAGCCCCGATTCATCCTCGTTGACTTATGGGTTTCCATCTTTTTTGCTATATTACTTGGTGTTATTGATACAATTGCCAAGGTTTGGAGGTTACAATGGCAGTAATCCAAGACCAGAGGAAGACTGGCAACCGAACGATGAGCGAAAGCGAATGATGGGTGCTTTAGAGGTTCCGACACAGATCTCCGGAATCGTCGTTCATGTTTTTGACAGTGAGCGGAGCGAACGTCTTTGGTTTGTGATGATCGGAGGCGTGACGTGCTGGGTCGGGATCTCAGGGCGTGCATGATGCAGCTAAAGGTCGGAACGCCAGAGGTCAGGAGCAAGACCGAATTCGAGAACTGGGATTCCCAAGGTACTGAGGCAGGTAGAAGAATTGCGATGGGGCTTATCGTTGATGGAACGGTTTCTGGAAAATTGCCGGAGCAGGTGGCTTTCGCCGTGAACTATCCTGGGTACCCGTCTACTGTCAGTCGTGCAATTGAGACGTTGGGTGGGGAGGAAGGTCTTGCGAAAGTAAGTGACTTGCATGCAAGACATTCTAAAATGACGGACTTTCCATCATTGTCCTGCACGTCAAGTGTGCCATCTTTCATATTGAGTATCTCAGCTTTGTTCTGAACCTGCGTCGAATTCAGTGAACAAAATGCATTTATAATATTTGGTTGCCCTTGCACCCCCAACGCTGTAAAGCTGATTATGTGCCTTATGCTCAAAACGTTGTCAGGCACGTTCTTCTGAGTTGAATTTCCTGGAGCTAAAATTTCGTCCCGAAGATCCTTATGCACATCCTGCGTTCGGTGAACTCAGTCATTCTTCCGATCTCGTGCTTCGACTCTCGCGAAAACCCAACAGAAAGACCTTGAGAGGGGATAAAGTCGACGATGCCATCAGCACGTCTGCGGAGAGTGTGGAAGGTGAGAATGCCAAAGCTTTGCAAAGCGCGGAAGACGTTCGAGCTGAAATTGTGGCCAAAGTCGATAACACGTACGCCTTTGAAGGTCAGCTCTGATTCCTCGTGCTTTCGTGGCCACAACTTGTGTGGACCTTAACTTTTATTCAACTTTTCATATCTTCATTTTTTAATTTCTGAATCGTTGGTTGCCATTTCAAGTAGCTCAGCCTGCATTTGTTCTTTGTCCACGGCTGCTTATGAAACTTCAAATTCGGGTCTCCGTTAACAAAAGAATGTTGTTTCTGAAAATCCTCCAATTAACAGCGACAAGAGAACTTATCAATGATTTTTTGCATCCCGTGCTTACATCTTTCGCCTGGGCTCTGCCAGATGTATGTGGGCTCATGGTTAGGAAGGCAAAGTTTGTGTGAATAATGACATTCGCGTCTGACAGGAATGACTGATTACCAGTATGTGGTAGCTGTACACGCTGATGAAAATAGAGGCCACAAGCGCAGGGGACATCAACAAGGTATCTCTTTCTGTCTTCTCTAAACGTCAGATTCGCTCGTGATGTCTCCGACTGTTCCCTGAAATAATTAAGGAAACGACTTTACGTTGAAAGTTGTTGCACAAAACAGTTGCAGGTTTCACTTTCAAATGCCTATAGTAACAAACAAACAGAAATGATTATACAGAAAGATTTCATCGTGTCCCTAGAGTACAATTTTGTGCTGGACTGTATTTTCTCGAAGTTTTGAAATCTTGCAGCTATTTCGATCGTTCGCATTGCTTTCCTGAACTTCATAATCTTCTTGATTCTATGAAGCAGTCCACATCTCTTTTATAAAGCTTGATTTCTAAGGGATGTTCTTGCATCGGAACCATAAGTGGTTACCCTTGACTACATCCTGATGCTTCTTCCACGTTCTCTGATTTTTGTGCACGTTAGGTCGTATCATATTTTACATGAGAGTTGATTTCTTGGTAACGCTGGAATTTATAGAAGTCATTTCATTGTACATTCACATATCACACGGCAGAATGATCATTCCCTTTTTTAGGTTAGTTATGTGTGCTGATTGTCCTCAACTTTTGTGTATTTGTTCCTTTTGCGTCTGATCGATGATCGTGTGTGGACCATAGAGAAGGGGAGTCTGTTGGACATGGAGCATGGAGAGCTGCTGATGCTGGTTCCACCGCTGTTCTCTGTCAAGGATTTACCGGAAGATATATTGTAAGCATCTGCAATATATTAGTGGAGAAGTAAGAAGAGAGTAACAGTAACAGTAAGAAGAGAGTGTCTGAAGTACTCGAAAACAATGGTCTGCTGGGTAGGTAACATAGCGTTCGAAGATGATAAGCGAGTGATTCCTGCATCTAAGTTCTGGATCTAAGTAGATTATTGGCCACAGAATAAGTATACGTAATTACGTGTATATTGTAGATTTTAGAGTTCTGATGGAAAAGTTGATTGCTGTTTTCCAGTTTGCGACCACCTGGAGGGAAGAAACCAAAGCAAGGCCTGGTTGAAGCAGAAATCAGCGCCGAGGTAATGTCCCTGAACTTGAGTCTGTGCTTTAAAGTCAAGTTAGACATGTTTCTTTCACCCTCTGCAAATGTATGAGTCTGAGACCTTCATAAGATCTTCCGAAGCTTAACTTTGACGTGCAATAATACATCATTGCGGACTGAAGTGTCACCATTGTTCTTTGCGTCATGCAGATTGTTGTGCCATTCGCCCTGGATTTCAAGATTAAAGATATCCTTGTCATAGACCTTGCTTGAGATGGTCGAGGTGATCAAAGTTAGAAGATATTACACGTGAAGTACAGTGTTATATTGCATGCACTAGGCAAGCCCATTAGCATGTGGCTCCTCAACTTTTTTCACAAGTTCCTACAACCACTGCATGGAAACAACAGCTGGATAGAAGTTCCGATGCATATGCACGGACGGAGGCCCTTGTGAAAATGTTCGAGGAGCGGCCTGTTTGGGCCAAGAACACGCTAAATGAGAGACTGATGGAACAGGAAATTTTTGTCACTGACGCCTACCTAAGAAGGTGAACTATTATTAAAGTTCTTTAACGAGCTGCTGTGTTTTCTAGTATCTAGTGTTCATATCATATTTGTTTCAGAGAGTTTTCACAAGAGTGTTTCTAGGTTGCAGTTTGTTTGTCAACATGAATTCTTCTATCTACTTATCTGTTAGATCACGTGAACTCTAGGAGAAATTTATTCTGCATGCTCCTTTTTGCATTATGCATGTATTCCCTTAATGTCACATTTTAAGGTATTTTTTCTGAGTATAATAGGTAGGGTTGTATATACAAAATAGTTGCCACCTCTAACGTGATAAGAGTTGGTAGCAGAATAGAACAGTTCTCACGATACTCTTAGAGAATTGTTTACTGGTAACGGCCTCTTGTTAACAATCGTACAAATACTAGAGCATAACAATTTGCAATTTGCAATTTTTGGAGCAGCTTGCTGTTTCGAATTTCTTACTACTTCGGTTGTGGACCTTTCCGTAATCTTTGGATCAAGAATGGTTATGACCCGCGGGTAGATCCTGAGTCACGTAGGTGAGTTATATTCATCCCTTTCTTTACGTCTCCAATATCTGTTCACGCGATTCTGTGCTCGGTAATTTGTCTCATATTACATCTCGTGGGCAAAAGTTCAGGCTACTATTGATCGTTTCGAGTAAAGAATCCTTGTTTCTGTAGGAGAATGTTCTTTCTGGAAGAACTTCACGGGAAAATGTAAATGCAAGTCCTTTACAGCTGTACTCAGTGTGTTCCTGTCATACCCTGAAGACCATAGATCCTACGCCGTGGCTGAGCTGTGCCATGTCCGTTGGACTAGGATACTGCGAAACGTTTACAGTATATCACACTCTGCATCATCAGTTTGGATAACTTTGAGTTTTTCCAACCGTTTTCTAGTGAAGTGCATAACATTTACTTCTGCTTTTGTTAGCATCAAATTGTGCACCACCTTTTGAGAGTTTTGAGAGTTTTGAATTGTTCCATTTGTTCTCTAATGCAGTACATAACCTTTACTTCTGCTTTTGTTCGGTTCAACTTGTGCATCACCTGCGGAGTTTGGATATCTTTGATTTGTTCCATCCCTTCTCTACTGCAGTTCATAACATGTACTCCTGCCTTTGTCACATCACGCGGAAGCTGAGCGACGATAGTTACAGTATACCTAGCACCGATGCAAGTAATTTAGTAGTGGAGGTTGTTCAGTTTGATCAGTGCTGAAACCAAGGAAGATTGCAAATTTTCTTTGCCTTAGTTCGCATAACATTCAAAACTGAGTTCGCCCTCAATACTGGTATTCTCCACTGTCATTCTGCTCTGTATGTGAGCATTTTCTCGTATTAACGCTTGGTTGTCATGGTTGTGGAATAAGATATCAAGCGTTAGACTTCAGAGTGCCAGCGGTGTTGCGAGTGCAATCTGCACAATCAAAAGTTTCACCCAGGTGTTAGTCGCTCTTACTCATTTTTGTGTCGTCATAGTCTTTTCTTGTTTGGCTTCAGCACATCTTTTGCGCACAGTGCTGCAGCTGGACAGTTGTTATGGATGTAACTGGAGATAGCAGGCCCTGCTTATATGTGTGTACTGCGATCGCGATTTCTTTCTTCGGTTGGATAAAACAAGAAATTTGAAGTTAACTTTTATGTATTACGACTGCATTTAGTTCTTCAGCATGTCTAACGCATTGTTTTTAAATTCAACTCAATTGCAGCTGGAAGGATCTTTGCTGTTTCAAGACTGTTCCAAAAAAAAGATTTACAATATTTCAGATGCATGATCTCCAAGATGACGTGATACAGGCCGAAATTAGTAAGCCGCCCGAGCGAGCGACCTGTGGGGTGAGTATCATAGTTTTCTCGTTTCTCGTTTTGTATAGTTTTCTTGCTCAAACCTGCTCAAACCTCGATCTTTTGTCAATACCAAGGTAATGGGCTAAATGATTGCTTACGTCTAGTCGGTTTATGGCCTCATATGTCGCTGTCAAGCTCCAAATGCTTCCGCTTTGCTTTTCGTTTATTATCTTCCTCAGATCACAAATCTTAGTTCGGAGATTGTCACTAGTGAGTTTAGTGTGTCCAAGTACGTGTCAGAAGTCGCATAGATGACACACTTCTTCACAGGCTGCTAATCTGCCGAACGTGAACTCTATCAGGAATCTACTGGTTGGTACCGTTTGAGCACTATTCAGAGAATGAGATTAGTGGTGCGGATTCGATTTCTTGAACTCTATCCAGGGGAGGTTGCCCGGAGCCTCGAGGATGCAGAGCGTAAAAACTTGAATAGGCCAAGGTCTGCCTTTGAACTTGAGGAAGAACCTACAAACTCCCTGACGAACATTCCAGACAGGACTAGTAATGCAGATGTGGGTGATGGAATTGAAGGTGCTTTTGAACCACTTCAACCAGAGTTACTTTCCACAGGAGGTAAAAGGATTTTTGGACCTTACGTTCCACGAGTAATTTGAGTTAAGTGCTAATGTTTAGCTCACGAGGACTTCAATGTTCTAGCTATATCTAAATTGAAGTCTGAAGAAAATAGCATATATCAATGACCAAGGCATATCCTTCAGAAATTTCCTGTCTATACTTGTATGTATATAGGTCATGTGGATGATATGGGCGAGGATCAACCTGCTGCCAAAATAATTGAAGAGGAGGAAGAGTTGGAGGACGACGAAGATGAAGAAGAGGACGAGGAAGAATTGGAGGACGATGAAGATGAAGAAGAAATTGAAGAAGTAGATATGCAGTCAGAGGTTTGAAGTTTCTATACGCATTCTTTTCACCGGTTGGCCATATTTTGTTTGTTCTCATTTGACTGTACTCATTACTATATGCCTGTTATAGCTTAAAGACTGTATCCCGACTTCCGGCAGGCTGAGCGGTGCTAATTTGAAGAGATTAGGTACAGAGAGAAGACGGGACAGTAGGGTGATCTCTAAGCATCTCCATCACATATCCCTGCATGGGGATGTCCCTCGTGCGGACACGTCTCCCGTGCTGAAGTGTCTATTCACAGAAGTGCTGAACTGAACGGATCTTGCACATCCGCACGAAGGACATCCCCATGTGTATAATTTTCGTGTCACCGGGTCATAACAGGGTGTTTGATGCTCGTAGCGATCATCAAAGAGCTTACAAATATGCGACCAACTCGGACTATACTAGGAGGGATCAGATCTACCAATCTATAAGTCGCAGCAATCTCCAATCGGCCGCTCGGGAGAGAGAGCAAGGTCCACCAAATGAACAAGCACTGAATTCTCGTGATTTTTGAAAATTAACCCGTGACTACTCTACAGTAAGGTCTCATGTCTCCCATAGAAAGCGATACGTTTCAGTTCTTTCTCAGCATCTGACGTAGCCGTACTACGAAAGCATTGATTCTAGAGTCACCAAACCGTCCAATCTCCTCTTCATCTAAAGTAGCTTGCCTTATCCTGTACTTAAGTCGCCCATTTTAAGGTAAAGGTTCTACGAAGCTTGTAACCGGTTCACCATCACGCTTTAACTGAAAGCTGAGACGGTTTGTTCTCGTGCTGGCAAACGCTTCATCCATCACAGAGACGGATCGTTAATAGTAGTCATGTAAACACACCCTATGAAGAGGTTCGTGAACCTCATCCACCCAGCATGGATCCCGAGATTATTTTCTCATGCTAACGTAATCAAAGAATGTTTAGAAGTATGAAATGTGTCGTAGTTGATCAACTATTAATAGCTCAACTGTATCAAGCTTTGCTTCAAAGGATCAATAAATTGTTGGTAATTTCGTCGAAAATAATCAATTATAGACTACATCAAGATGAAAATACTGATTAGTTTGAGCACGTTTTGTTTCTTGTTTTGCAGAGCGAAATTGGAAAACTTAATTTTGGTCTGGATGGGTGTATCCTTGCCTGTAATCTTTTAGTGGTCTGTTTCTATTTTTATTTTTCGGATGCAGGAGTGAATTCAAGATGTTCGGACATAAAGCGGTAGAAATATTGTATTTGGAGAAAAAAAATTGAGCTCTAAAGTGATATATATGGATCTGACCTTGACAACATGATGTGCGTAGACATGGACCCCGCCGACAATATACCGAAAAACTATTTGCAGGCTTTGCTGGGAAAATTTTCTTTCTCAGGTGATGGTGTGGAAGATCCCGCGAAAGATCCCGCTGGCAAGGCTGATGACGAAGAATATACCATCTATGAGCAGGATGAGGACGAGGAGGACGATTAGAAGTGTCTGGAAAATATACCAGATAGAGCTTTCTGTAACCATGAACACACAACATAAATGCTTTTGGAACGCTCAAGCTTAGTACTACGGGCAAATCATGGTCGTTCTCCGGCGCATACAGCAGTAAACCGAAGTGTTGAGGATAGTGCTTGCTCTGCTCCGGATTCAAATAGGTCAGTGTTGTCTCATGGCACCAATAAGGAGGATGGATGTTCCCAAGTTTTACTTCAGTTTGATCACACCGTTGATTCTGTATGTTATAATCTATTGAAGGGGGCGTCTTATGTGATATCTGATCTGTCCCTTGCTTCTTCCGATTGCACTTCAAGTTGTCTTCTGGTCTCATCTTGTACCCTTGAACGGGCCTCATTATTATTGAAAGCTTTACGCCAGTAACTACATGGCTGTTTGAAATGGATCGTGCATTTTCTCAAACCTACCCCAGGCTAATCTGAGCGGTATGATGGAATGTTTAAGACAACCTCGTCTCTAGGACAGTCGCTAGAATCACGTAGCTGTTTTATAGGTTAAATTTGTCATGACGGGTCGTTTTTATATACTTATATTCATAAAATAAAGCTGATTATCTACTAGGAGTAATAGGGTTATCCGTTGAATTCTTCCATCCAGCATGACTCATGAGTTTACAGAAAGCCGTCCTCTTCCCATTTGAACTTGAAGGCTCTTTGCATAACCCGATCCCGATCATTGGTACTTAAAGCGGCCACCTAAATACAACCTTATCATGTAATCATGAATGTTCTAGCTTCTTCAGTCTCAAGGTCTAATGTCATAAGATTTATCTTATTGTGATACAAGGGGTTTCCGGATATCTTTCTGCGGGTTTACTCATTTTAATACAGAAATCTACGGATACGAGAGAGAGAACTTTATGCGAATGTGAAAAGGTACCCTGTAAAACTTTCTAGAAAATGCTCATTCCTATAAATCTTATGACAATGTAGCGGATATCCAACGGGAGAGAATTTAATGTGAAAAGGGAACATGTAAAATTTAGTAGAAAATGCTCATTCCTATAGATCTTATGACATTGCATCGGATTTCCAAATTTCCACTTTGCTGCATGTTGTGAGAATTTCTCTACATTTTTCTTTCCATGGGGTTTTCAGCTTGTCTACATTTTAATAGTAAATACTTATGGGAATGTGAAGATCCCATAAGTTGGTAGATCCCATAAGCTTTTTGAGTTCGATTTACTTCAAACCCTCTATATTATAGTTATCTAGAGTCAACATTCTTGATGAAACAGATTATGTAATTCACCATTATCTTTTCATCAAAATCATTTTGTAAACTTTATTATTTTACTAAAATTTGCCTCATGATACACTAAGAATGTCCTTAAACTATTATGAAATCATATTCTTGTGAAATGAATGTGTTTTTCTTATATACTTAATAGATTCTATTAAATATAGGGAAGAATATTTTTGAACAAATTTTTTTTTTTTTCATTTTCAAGTTAGGTTAGTACTTATTTTTAATATAATTTTTATATACTAGTTTTATTCAAATCCAACTTATTTTTATGTGATTGTAACATAAAGTTTTCAGCTCATTCTAAATGGAAGTAGATGATATTGTGAATACAACAAAAGATTTCCTATATGTCTCCCGTATGTCACACATGATATAACTTTGTCAACAATCTGTTTTGTTGCTTTGCATATGAATTATGATACTTTAGAAGTACAAACCGTGTCTGCATTATTTTGACATCTTATGAATGCTATTTACACAAAATTGTTTGAATCTTGGTTTGTTTAACTCTTACCTGTCTTGTGTATAATATAAGTATTCAACATGAACATGAACAAATTTACATTTACTTGGATGGAACTTGAAACCAAAGCTGTAAATTGTTTACATAACTCTAGTAAATACTTCTCATGTTTCATATTGGAAGAATACAAAGTTTAGGGTTTCATATTGAAAGAGAGATCATTATGATATTGTTATTATTATAAAATCAGACATATTCCTGATTACCAGTGATGTGAACTTCATGTTTTTGAGTTTTAGATAACAATATGAACTTAGACAATCATTTTTTATTTGCTTTGCCCACAACATTGATTCCCATTGTAATTATCATTGAAGCATGTGTGTGTAAGTATCCTGTGATCACTTTTAAATTATTTATACATATATAATTTTGGATGTTAATTGTATAGCATCAAAACAGTCGGATAAACACCTATATTAATTAATTTATTTATTTATAACAACTACAAATCAAAAGCTTCCCTTGGAGTTGAAGGTTAAGTCAACGCCAAAGGAGCCCAAATTACTTTGGGCTTGGATCGGGTACAATCACTAATGCACGAAAAACCTATGATTAGGGTCTAGGCTCCCTTTTTGCCATGAGATGTTCCTTATTAAAAAAGCTAAATGACTATTTCAAATGTTGCATTTGGTTTGAAGATCGTGATGTCATCAATAGCTCTATCGTGCGGGTGTTTGAAAATGTGGTACAATAAAGCTCTTTCAATTTTCCTTAGCTTTGTCATGAGCCATGCATGCAATATCCAACTCTGCGTGTGAGTCTTCAAGCAAGCCCCAAGGTTACTCCATGTCCCTTCAAACTGTAGGAGATAATCATCCATCACACTCTCTCCATCAATTTCCTTTGGTTACAAACATTGTCATAGTCTAAGAACGAACAAATCATTATCTATTTCTCATTGGTGATATGTACATCAGAGGGTTATGGAATACTCAAGATTGCCTTCACCTTCCTTTGTTGAACACCCAACCCTCGTGGGTATATGGTATGATCCAAATACTCTACTGCTTCGAACAGACATTTACACTTTTGAGGATGCAACTTGAGGCCATGGTCGGTCAATCAAACAAATACTTCATGCAAAAAACTCTCATGCTCCACCATAGTAGTACTATATACCAAAATATCATCAACATAGGTTCATACACAATCAAGTCCATCAACATAGGTTCATACACAATCAAGTCCGGCTAGGATCCTATCCATCACTCTTTAGAACTTAGTACGTGCATTCATCAAACCTAATGATAAAAACTTCCACTGATACAACACATCCTTGCCATGCAAATCAACTGCCCAAAAGACCATCTTCGCCTTATCATTATCTCATGATATCATCCGCAACTGATGATATCATGTGTAAATCTTGCACATGATCTTGCATGTGCAAATTGAAGACCTTTGCATGCCCAACCACATCAAAAATTTACTTAGGTGTAGTCATAGCATATCGATCGGATTTTTTTCGTCAATTGATAGATCGATAATCATTACACATGTGTATATCAATATAATTGTCATGTGTATCCTTCGTGACTAACATTACCACAACATAGACATATTCTCCATATGATATTCCCACTAATCAAACCTGAAAAAAGTCTTGACACCTTTGGATCAAATATTTCTCCATATCATTGTATCGATAGGGACAATAGAAGACTATTGCATCAATTGTCAAGTCAATTCACATACCATGTCCCTTCAAACAACCTAAATCCTTCATACTAAAGTCAAAACAATTTTTGAACTCCTCAGAAAGCTCCACACCCTATGTATTTCTCCTCTTGTCACTTTGTGACCAATCTAAATATCCCAAATCTCCCCTCTATTGATACTAGAGATATAAGACATAGTATCTGGTTGCTAAACTACAACCTTTTGAGCAGTAAGCTTATATCATGCTCCATTAGCTTTGTGTGAACAACTCTAGTTGCACTAGTTGTAATCTCTTGAGTTGTATCATAAAGATCCGTAGTAGTAACCACCACTTGCTCCACAAAAAACTCCAACCATAGTCAAAGAAGATTCAATGCCTCCTTTTCTTACATCCCCATAACACCAAGGATGAGATCTTGGGCACTTCTCGTGCCCAACTTTTGCCTCCACTGTGTTAATAGGCAAAGAGCTCACCAATCGTCTTGCAGTCACACCTATGGATCGCATGCGTCTTTTCTCAGCCAATCCAAGGCTCACAATCAATGTCAAACAGTTTAGGTTAGTATTCTGATCCAACATTTGATATTGTGATGCCCACGACAATTAGATTCTGCTTTAGTACTAGTACAAAAGTCCATAGCTCACTCTCTCTCATCATCATTAGGTTCCACTAATCGCTACAAGCGAGAATCCCATACAAGTCAAGGTCCTTCCTCTTTGTATCCATGAAAGCTAGATAACTCAACAATGTGGATAATGCGTCTCTTGGTTGCCTCACAAGATTCACTTGTGCCATGGATGACCTGTTAGCATAGATCATTGACTATGATTGTGTACTCACATCCAAAATACTCTCCATTATGAGATGTGAGGACCTTTGTACTCCATCATATGCTCGTAAAAAAACCTCCCTTGGAAGAAGGTTTGTCCACCATAAACATGGACAATGTGCACAAATACTACTCTTGCTACATCCATCAATACCATTGGTCTAATCCATGATCATACCTTAGGTGCAAGAGTGATGAGGAGTGCTTATGCATGTGGTTCACTCGTGTATGTAGATCATCCAACAAGGGAACACAAGATCTTAACACACATAACATGTCTCAAAACATATCAAAATGTGAATCATGTAGCCCATGACCATTACCAACCCGTATGTGTCTATGACATGGCCATCTTGCAACAATCAAATGTATGGTGTCATGCTGAGCAAGGCATTGTGCCCCTATCAACAAAATATTTGACGGTAAGGTCTCTTGATATGCCACAATGGTAGAAGATATGGGTATTGTCGCACCAATTGTGCCATATGGTGTAATAAAACACTCCTCACAATCTCATCTTGCTCCACGTACAAGTATTGATGTACTCATATACCAGACTGCAAAACAACACTTTGCCGCACCCATAATCATTTGACTTTGCAAGTGTAACTACATCACGTGCTCGCGCTGTAGAGCTATATGTGACCTGATTTGGTTGCACTTGCATAGTCAACTTCATCCGAATGATGTATAGTGGTGGTGCATCATTAAAATCTCCAAGAGATGTCTGAATCTAAAATGAACATCTCTCCACATAAGTCTTTTGTAAACCAAGACCAAGCATTGCATCCTTTTCCAACATAAGGGGTTATGCACTAGAATCTAATAATATTCATTGAGATTGATAAATCTTTCTTGAAGGTATGACCAAACAAAAGATACCATTCTTATTATCCAACATCATCACACTTGGTGACATCTTGGTATGCTTGTTTGACGGCCTCGCTAGTAAATCCATCATTCGAGCGGTGGCAACTTGCCAAGTTCCACTAGTAGTTATCCCGATCCCAAGATCAACACTACTAGTGCTATCAGTATCAAAAGCAACTAATGCATCCTCTTTACTTTTGCAAAGTGTGATTGATAATTGTAATACATAGGATGATGACATCCCCAACGCCAATAGATCCATGGCTGAAAAAACATGAGAATGAACAAGCATCCTTGTCATCCCCAACATTGTGCTAGATGCTACCTCATACGATGTTGATGGTTGGATCCTACTTGCTCCATCAATATGGGCTTCCATCTTCATCTCTCTAATATGTCGTCTAGGAACCATGATGAAGTATTTAGTGCCTCAAACAATATGAACCATGAGCAAGTATAACTTGCCGACAAACCTCCCTTCTTTGTGGATCCAACTCCACTGACACTATTCAAGATTCAATAGTATGTGTTGCACTACGAATCATAACAATTAAACATGGTTGTGCTGCTACATACATGAACTATATAACATCTACATCATATGAAGTAGAAGTACCATATCCTGGAGCTTGTACTTCTACCATCATCCTTGCAATATTGAACTTTTCGTTCTCGTCCAAGGACTATCATGGAAACTCTAGCTATGCTATAACCATACTTGCTATCTTCTGCTCCAAATACACCAATCAAGATGTCATGTTCATCTCATGACAAGCCTCATGGGCTAACACTTGATTAGAAGTTAGACCTCTACATCACCCTTGCAATATTGAACTTCTTGTTCTCGTTCAAGGATTACCAAGACAACTCTAGCTGATCATAATTCCAGATGAAAATCAAAACATTGATCAATCATTGTAGGGGAGTACTTAGACGAGTTGATAGGATTTTTTTGTGTTTTATGAATAAAGTGGTATATTCGGGGGAATATGAAATGTATTCTGCCGAATATGTTGTATTAAGAGTGTACGAGTATGAGTTGAAGTCACAACGGGAGAGATGCACATTACATCGGGCGTTAGGATTGTTAAGGCGGCGAACGGTTTGTTGTAAAGATCAAGAGCTCATATAGGTATGTGCCAAGAACGTGCAGACTCAGAGAGAGAGCAAGGAATTGAGCAAGAATTCAATGTCAAGGCAACGAAGAATGAGAGTGCCTATGATGCGTAAACCAGCGATGGGGAGAATTCGTCCTCTCGTTCCAATGGCGGATTGGACACTAGCAGAATTACTATGGTTGAGGGAAGTGGGTGCAGCTTTCCTGTCGTGGCGTTGGGATTATGTGTGCCCTGAGTTGTGTGAGGAGCTTCGACGGGGGAAACCAATTGCTTCGATATGGAAACGCGCACAGCAGGAACACTGGGATGTCAGATTGTGGGCCAAGGCACTTGGACGCAACTATGATGAAGAGAAGGATGGCGTGGACTGGGAAGGGTTTGCGATGCATATAGGGTTTAACTTTGATGAGCGTAAGTGGTTTAATCCCAAAGAGCGGAAGGGGACAAACGGCTACAAACTTGATTTCATCAAAGATGGATTTCGGAGGAAAGTTGCATTCACCTTGAATCAGTTGTTCTCACCCCAGGTTATCATTTAGCAACCAGATACTACGTCTTCTATCTCTAGTGTCGATGGAGAGGAGATTTGGGATATTGAGATTGGCTCCAAAGTGACATGATGGCTCCAAAGGGACTTGGTATATGGATTGATTTGGCAATTGATGCACCAGTCTTTCGTCGTCCCTATTGATACAGTGATATGGAGAGAGATCTGATCCAAAGAAGGTGTCAAGACCTTCTTGAGGCTGGATTAGTGGAGATATCATATGGAGAGTATGTCTCTGCTGTGGTGATGCCAGTCAAGAAGGATATACATGGCAATTATACATATAGACACATGTGTGGTGACTACCGATCTATCAATCGACAGACAAAATCTGATCGATATGTTATGCCTACATTGGAGGAGATCTTTGATGTGGTTGGGCTTGCAAAGGTTTTCAGTACATTGGATTACGAGCAGGATATCATCAGTTGCGGATTCAAGTTAAGGATAAGGCCCAAGATAGCCTTTTGGGCAATTGATTCGCATGGCAAGGATGTGTTGTATTAGTGGATGTTCTTATCATTTGGGTTGAAGAATGCACTTGCTAAGTTCCAAAGGGTGATGGATATGATCCTAGCCGATTTGATTGTGTCCGAGCCTACATCGATGATATTCTAGTGTATAGTGTTATAGTGAGGGAGCATGAGATACATTTGCAGAGGTATTTGAGCAACTGATTGCTCATTGCCTCAAATTGCATCCTGGAAAGTGCAAATTATTTCAGGAGCAGGAAGTGTACTTGGGTCATACCATATACCCAGGAGGATTGGGAGTTCAGCAAACCAAGGTGCATGCAATCTTGCATATTCCACATCCCTCGTATGTGAGGAGGGTGCGAACTTTCCTTGGACTTGCAAACTTCTATCATCGATATGTGCAAGGATTTAGCACTATTGCCAAAGCCTTGACAAAGCTCACAAAGCTAGATCAAGAGTGGCGTTGGGGAGATGAACATGAAAAATGTTTTGTTGAGCTCAAGGAAAGGTTGACATTTGCCCCTATTTTGAGGACACATGTGAGAGGTCGTCCGTTTCAAGTACATACTGATTTGAGTATATTTCGGTTTGGGAGCAGTGCATACCCAACATGATGATGAGGGGAAGGAGTTTGTAATGGCTTATGCATTACAAACTATGAAAGTCGTTCCAACAATGACATCATCGATATGTGTTGGTTATGGTGGAGCATAGTATGCATAAGGTGAGGATCGTGGAAGGATTCGTAAGCGGGTCTATTTGAGTTAACTAGGGAGAGATCTTCGCACAGAATTTTCAAGCGATGGTTGCCAAGGTAAAGGAGGATGAGAAGGGTGTAGTGTACATCTCTTCTTTTCTGGTGAATTTATATGGCCGACTTGAGTGGTTAACTCCGAAGGAAAGGCGTCTATATCGCTTGGAGTCCGGTCTATCAGACATTGCAGCAGGAAGTGACAATGACAATAGAGGGTCACGCAAAAAATGCGGGAGGCAGCTACGCCGCACCGAGAGTCGGCTACGTTGGAGGATTCAGACTCGTACGCAATAGCACTGGAATTCGTAAGGCCGAGAAAAAGACAAGCAGAAGAAGGGTGTTCTCAAGCTAGTCCCCCAAAGAAGAAATTAGATGTGGGGAAACGCGTAGCCGAACTGGTTCCACCGAAGACGTCTCCACCAAAGATGATGGCGATGAAGCGAGGACCAAGAACGTCGAAGGAAATAGCGGAGCCTATGGCTTCGGTACTCCAATTATCTCAAAAACTGGAAGCTGTAGTGATACCTGTGTTGTTGGAGTTGAACGAGATGGGACCCATGTATATGTCAGGCTGGGACCCTCAAGCTGACGGATATATGGACCTAATTCAGATGATGAACAGATTTGCGTTGGGGAAAGATGACTAGACTGACACCATTCGTCAGCTGATTGAGAATGTGGACAAGTTGTCCAAGCAGAAAGGCGAATTGGAGAAGAAGATACAGCAGTCCCAAAAAGAGTATGCCGAGATATGCCGTATTCGGGGTGCTGAAGTGAAATTTGTAGAGAAAGAAAATGCTCAACTTCATGAAACGGTGCAAGACAGCAATCCCAAAAAGAGTATGCCAAGATCTGCCGTATTCGGGGTGTTGAAGTGAAATTTGTAGAGAAAGAAAATGCTCAACTTCGTGAAACGGTGCAAAACCTGAAGCGGCGGTTGAACCAGGTGGACATAGAGGCACCATGCAGGTTGGAGACTCTTGCCAACAGGTGTGCGCAACATCTATTTGCACGTTGTGACAGTTTGGAGGTGCAGCGGTTGGAGCAGTTGGTGAAGGTGATGGACAACCCAGGAGACTCAAAGGAGCGACGTAAGGAAATGTATCGAACTCTAGGACGAGATTTCATGGAGGCCTTAGCTCTTCACCGACAGGAGATCGCAGCATATGTACAAGAGATGCAATTGGGGATCGACGCATTTATGCGAGGAGCGGAAGTTCGATCGCATGGCTTAGAAGGACAGAGTAGATTTCGGAGTGAGCGATCAGTGTAGGAAACGGTTAGCTTGACTGTTAGGAATTCATGTATAAATAGGAGAAGGAAGACTAGTCGCTGATCTCTTTATTTTTGCAAGTGTTCAATTTGATTGAACTCCAAACTGTAGACAATATAGAACGAACACTGTGGGAGCTGTTGAGTGCAACGAAGAATTGGCATAGATTGATCCGAATTCCTGTGAAGTTATCCTAGTATTCGGCCATGAGTTGTGTCTACGTAGCGTAATCAGAAGAACTTCAACAAGTGTTTCGCCTCGTCTGAGACTTGTAAGAGGGGAGATCCCCATCTATTAGTAAACAAATTTGCCAATGCATACTTGTGTCTTGTGAATCAGTAGGATTGTGACCTTTGGATTGGATTTCAGCAGAATCTAATTCTTACGCTCTTCGGACTCTGCAGTCCAGAGTATTTAAAGATGACTTAATAAACTTCCAATTATCGGTTATGAAGAGACATGAGATTGTATCATTTATATTTTATTATGAATGTTGGATGGATATGAATCACAAACCATTTGCACAAGTTCCGTTCAACATACATATAGATTAGATTAGAATTTTCTACAAACATAAGAGAGTTTGGAGAGATTTTATTGTTAGAAATTATAGATAAGAGTACTATAGAGCCGTAACAAGATCAACTCAACCTTTTGTGATTCATATTTTGAGATATAGGGTAATAATTATATTCACATTGTATTAGTTTGAGAGATTGGGGAGAATGGAGACCTTAGTTGCTAAGAGTGGAATTCTGAACTCAATCATGATCAGTTAATTGAGTACCTCATTAACTTGGGAACAAACTTTACACTGCAATTTACTTCAATAATGTCCCCCTATGTCATTACAATCATGTAACCATGTTGTGATATTGTTCACATGATTTTGATTCAATATGATACATCCTTCGACTTTGAAAGCAATCCTTCTTGTGATGTGGTCCACCTCATGTCCACCACACCATCCCAACAATTGATTGTTGACATGAAAAAGATGGTAATGGTATCAATGTAGAATCTTCACTTCTTGATCCGGATGGTTGAGACTATCCCACATTTCTACCATAACCACTTTGAGTTTGTGTTGTAGACTAGTAACATGAAGGAGTTGATGAAGTTGGTGAATCCTTGCTAAACTCAGCATTCACCACTCTCTCCTCCTATATGTTGAGCTCAATATGTTAAATAAGACAAAACACAATGGTCAATATAAATGATGTTTCTTGTAATAAGCTCTCATCTCTCACTCTACGCCTCAACTCCTTGTCCAATATCTCATACCAATATTGGACAGGTTGTGACTTTTTCATCCCATGGATAACAATAATCAATCGATGCATTTGAGTATACGACTCTCAAAAACTCCCCTTAGTCTTCCGTTGGAACTCATGCAAGCCTTGTAGCTTGTAGCATCAATGACAAGTACAAAGTATGAACTCGTCATACCAAACATTATATCTGAAGTAATAGAGATGTAGTTTAGAGACCAATATTACCTCCAAAACTAAATCTCATCATGGTGTTCATAAAGAAACTCATGATAATCATCCATCAGTGGAGCCTCCAAATATTAAAATAATCCATTCCAAACCATAAACAGACTAAACAACATAGAGTTGAACATCCACTTTAAATAGCATCATAAATCAAACTTTTGTATGAAGGCATCCAACTTAGTGATATCAATTGTATTAGATTATCGTCTGGGACTCTTGGTGGGCTCATTTATATTATCTATGTCCCACGACAATGGTGTGGGGACACAATTCTCACCACCACATCAAGATTTCATCAAGCTTGACTCTGTCACTCTCTTACATCAAATGAGAGTCTTCTATGAACCTCTAAGGCCAAGGTTGGTCCCGCACTCTACTACGGATGCACCCATTGCTAATCTTAACCTTCTATTCTTTGGAACCTTTAGAGAATTCCATTATGACACCAATGTATCACTTGCATAACTATATCAACAATAGGTTCCTAACTAAAAATTAAAAATCGTAACATAAGGTATCGGAGGTACCGCAAGATGTTAATTCAAGAGCAACCTGAAACATACCATCACCACAAGCATTCTTCCAATCTACACGTCAGAAGTCCTATCTCACTGAGGAGAAACATAGATAGTCTAAATGATCCGCAAATCCAACCTCACTAATGGTAGCACACATGAACACTAACACTCCAAACAACAAATCACCAACACAAACAAATGTGGTGCATAAATAGGAAGCCAATATGAAGGTAAATCAATCCCAAAAAACATAAATAACAATCCTCCATGTCAAAAACTAACATCAAAGGGATCAATCCAACCCAACCTTGACGGATATGACCTCATGATGGTATTTAAAAATACTAAAACTTAGTTTTGGAGGCCTTCTGCTCTTCAAATCGATAATCTCGTATTGGTGTTCCATCTATACAAAGTATTATCTTGAACTATAATTTTTTAATTTTTTACTTAACGTAAATTATGTTTGAAACTTTTGTGGAATTTTTAAAATCTTCAATTTTGATTTCAGACCCCCTAAACATCAAAATTTTGCAATTCTAATACTCTTGGTCATATGTTTGACATCCCTAGTTCTGCATAAACCACTTTACATCTTTTATGATCATATCAAATTTCAAATCAAACTAACATTATATGATAATATTATGGCTTGCCGCTCTTATTTTTTATCCAAAAATTTCAAAACATCAAATCTTGAACTTTAAACACTTCTATCCAAAATCTTTTTTAGCCAATCTCAATTTTAAGCACCAAGATAACTATAAGCATTGACCCACCTGGTCAATTTTGAGCAACACTTTCGCCCTCCAAATTCTTGATTATGATTATAGGAATTAAAACAAAAAATACATAAAAAAAATTTGAAATTGATTACACCTACTTCAAATCGACTCTACTTCTAGATTACGACCACAGTCTTCTCTTTATCAATGCTTTGCACACTCTACAGCAAAAAGATTGAAGCTATCATTGATCAAGTCTCATCAAAATACCTTCATCGTTCCAAGAACTCACAGTTCTCACAATTAAATCCAATTAATTTTAGGGTGAAATGATACAAACATTTCACCTTGTTGTAATCAAGCTAGAAAAGTATGCTTGACATATTATTCAAGCTCATGAATCTTCTTGGAAGAAGTTTACTTTTCAAATTAAGGAATATTATTCCTTAGAAGATGCAAATTGCATGACAAAGAAGTCATTTTGAAATGAGCAAACACACTCAACAAAGGTTTGGTTGCTACATGACTATTTTGAAAATTTTAAAAAATGAAAAATCTCACACTTGAAAATGACATTCAGCAAACAATAGCTACAAAAGAAATTTGTTGGAGGATTGAACGATAGTGGATTCATGACAGACTAGACTAAAAGAAAGTTTATGAGGTGATAGCTATATTTTTCAAAAAAAAATATAAGAGGAAAAATGTGATGGTTAATCATTCAACCAAACTGTCATCAATTGTGGTGACTCAAAAGCATCAGTTATAATTGTAGGGCAAGTAACTAATGTGTTAGTTGCTCATGTTCCTACTAGTATTACACAAACATAGGTATTATTCAATTGCTCATGCTCCTATTGTTATTACACAAAAGGATCCAATGGAGTAATTACACTATATAAAATATATAATAAATCTAACACAATCATGTGTATATTGTTATGTTTAATTATGAATATAAATTTTTATTTTTAAAAAAAATCCAAATTAAGATCAAAATATAGAAATAAAAAGTAAGTTATGGATGTTGCAACAATGATTGCAATCCAACATTGGTTATTGGATTATAATTATCATAATAAGAAAATATATAGACACAAATTGAAGATCTTATTTGTTTAGGTTTGAAAGTTTGGCTAATTCAATTTTTTGTATTTATTTTAAAATATCAATTTTAAATATCTTATATCAAAAAATATTATATACTTTTATCATATAAATTTTATAATCTAGGATCTTTACAAGATACTACTTTTATTTTATTCAATGGTTATGTTGATCCAATTTCATAATTGCATATAATGTATATTAATTATTACTTGTGAATAAGTGTCATGCAATATGTATATTGATGAATATCTATAAATTATTTTTTAAAAATTTAATATCATGAAATATCTCAAAATATTGATCATGTATATTATGACCAACTCATATATATTAAGCATATTTTTTATTTAAAATTATCAAATGGATGATACTATGTTGAGTAAAGTGTTATGATAGTATCCAAAAAATGTATAACATTAGAACCAATTGATTTCTTAGAATAATTCACAATGCTAATTTTTGTTAAATTTTATTGCATCAATTATATCATGTGATGGTGTAGTTAAATATTTTATTCTTGATCTCTATGCTTGTATGTTAAATTACAAAACAACACTAAAACCTATATTGATAGCTTCAAATAGATCTAACATACAACTAATCTTTACTTGAATTACCAAACAGCAATAATAGTATTCCATTTTTGGGACAAATAATTTTGTTCTAAATATGATATATGAGTTGATGAGCCAACATTGTATACTTATATGTGAGTTACAAATTGCATCATAGAAGATATAATTTTATTAAGATTTTAAAAAATAAAAATATATATATGTTAATATTGTAGTTTGCATCTATCTATTCTTCCAACAAATCATTGTTCAAAGTGAAGCAATTTGTAATTGATGCAAAAAAAAGATTATATAAAATTAACCTTTTTTTCTCATTTATTTTATTTATTTTAAACACCCTAATACATACACAAGTTAAAGTATTCAATTTAATCTGATTTTTGCTAGATTGAATATTTTTTTATTAGAATATTAATTTCATGTTTATTTTTTAAATATTTTTTTAAAATTTTTATAATTGAAATTTTTTTCGATTGGATGGTAATATGTGAGTGTATTGATTTCATGTTTATTTTTCTTGAATTAATTTTATATATCTATATAATTTCATTTATTTTTAACAAACTTTAAATTTATACTATGAGATATTTCTATTGGATTATGAAGAAATGATTCATATTTATTAATGTATAAATTTTACTTCATATGAATAAATCATCGGTTGCAAGCTTTTTAAAACCTTTTTTCAAAAATTATTATTATTATTTGATAATGTGCAGATCAATATCATTCATGATGTAAGGATTTGCATGGTTTTAATAAAAGATTAGATAGTCCATATGATTCTATATTCCATCTGCCATAGCGTTTTGATAGTTTTAAAAAAAAATTCCCAAGTTTGGCTTTTCATAAACCACATACTATTATGACTTTGATTTTGTTTGGATTATAGATTACCCTTTTGACAAGACGTTCTGTTCATGCAGAAAAGGTTGACATTCTCAACGGAACTAAAAAGCTGATCATATGAACAATATTATATATATATGAAAATTGTAATGATTGATTTTTTTTTTTCAAATATTGTTTCAAGTATTAGGATGCTCATTTAATTGATGAGCTTCATGATAGATGGTGTAATCATTCATCTCACTCTACACTTCTTTGCAAGGGAAAAAACCAATAAACACACACGAATATGACCATTTTCTCAATCGTGGTATCATTCTGTAGATAAAATTGTGGAATATAAATTGCGGACAGCTTCAATTCATTATGTGTCTCCTTCAGAATATAGGTTAATGTATATGCTTTGGTATGTTATTAGCATGCTTGATAGTACAGTTATGTCTAGATCACATGGGCTGCAGTCTCAACAATTCTGCAACCGAAAATTTATTTAATTCACTATGTGAGCCCTAGAAATTACTAGAAAATATATTAATTTCTTAATCCGGAAGTATACAAATAAATTTTTTATAATTTTTTCCAGCGTTACAAAATATTTAGCAAAAAACACATCTATAAGAAAAATTTAATTAACCACAAACTGTACTAAATATATTTTAACCTATTGGATACCAGATGTGCCTTTTGGGCCAAGCTGTCCAAGTACAAAGGCATACAAAAAGAAAGAACGTATGTTCGTTCCCAGTGTCTGGAAACGTACAGGCAAGAAATCTGATAGGTGTTTAGATCACTGTGCTAGATATTTTCCAAATCCTTGAGGTGTTTCGGATTTACTTGCACAATGTGTTCAATCTCCTAGTCAATGGACAGAATAAGGTTATCCGGATGGAAATATGAGAGACAGATGATGACTTTTTGAAGCTCATGAAGTCTCAAAGTTATTAGAGATTGCGCCAGAGACGTGAGTCAAGTGTAATGAGACATAGTAGGGCAGACGGACTTGGCCCTTGGTTTCCCTGCCTACGGGTCTGGGTTGTGTTGGCATATTGTAAACCTTGCTCGATGGGTGGTCCCTCGATGCTCCTTCCTTTTGTCTCCCTATGTTCCATTGTCCAGCTTGCCTACGGAGGCATCTTCTCTGGCGGCTTCCCCCGTTCGTTCGATCCACCGATCGTGAGGTTGTCGTTTTGCGTGTTTCGTCGTCCAGCCAGCAGCCTTGCGGGCTCCCAACGAAGGGAGGGCCAGCGGAGAGCGTCCGGGAGCGCTTGCTTCCTTGCTCGCGGGTTTAAACTTGAAACGCGCTGGTGCATGGAACTCATTGCATGTGTCGTCGGTCTCGATTTGCTTCGCAGGGCGTTGCCTGCCTGTCTGAAGGCAGATCCGATTGACGCAGCGCTGTGCTCACGATCTCGGCGGAAGATGCGCACAATCTTGGATTCCCCACCCGCCGCATGCAGCTTTGGCAGTCCGATATAGACGTGGTTTTGTTCACCAGCCATGTTTAGACTCTCTCGCTCTTCCTTCTCTCGCTTTCTGGGCTTGTGTGGTGACGTCCTTCCTCGCCATCGGCCTGCTCCCTTCCACCATGTTCTGCTCAGTTCGTCTGTGCGTTGTGGTGTGTCATGGACACTGCTGGGGATTCGTCGAATGGACATATCTACCAATTTGCTCTGTCGCCTGCAATGATTAAATATATTCCCCTTCTCCTTGCGGGTATAATTAGCCATGTCACCATGCTCGATTTGATTCGTTCTGGCCACTGTTGCAATCCGTTGACCGAATTTACTGTGGGCAGTGGACAGTGGACAGTGGCCTGATCTATTTTTGATACCTTTTTTTCATTATGTTCAATGGTCATCTAGCGGAGCATGGTGAAAAAAGCCCGAGTTCTAATTCTTGAGGCATTCACTCGACCCAAGTCACTCGGTTCAGATGTACCGGTGGGAAGGTTTAACGGGGGAAACACTACAGGAAAGGAATCAAGAAGAGCAGATTCACTTGATCTATCCTATGGAGTAAATAATCGTGGTGATGATAATCAGGATTATAACGAGCTGATGACACGACACAGATTCCGAGCAATATTTCCACCATAGCACAGCATTCAGGGCATGTGAGTTACTCATAGAACAGTGCAAACCAAGCAAGCAGGAGATTGTATTCCTTTTAGGATAATTTACTGATGTGGAACTTTACCATATTACAGAGCATTTGACGGACCGTGGACCAAATGTGGGTCCGGACGCTAAGGACACCTGGATTTAACGTCACATGGCGCAACAGCAGCAGCAGGACCCAAAGTCAACCGGGATAGAACGGTATCGACGGCTAGTTCTGTGGTATCAGAGGAAGCTTTCTCTCCACAATTTGCATGATACACACGAAAATTCAGAGTCGATTATTAGTGTAGTGTCCTGTTCACTGAGCTTTTCCGCGGAAGAGGAAGAGACCATCTGAAGACCCGAAGATGCGCAAGATTTTAAGAAACCATTGAGTCAGTCCGTCATTCCACAATCAGCTATGACGTGAGATGTGAAAGTTTATGTGTAAGAGATGCGGGCCGAGTGGTGTCCCACTATTGCGAGTCTTGCGGTCAAAATTTTCTGAATAGAAAATAAAAATCGAGCCGCTGCACGATTCCTCACTCTCTTTCTCACGCGAGCTATGCCTCTCTACAAAATGCCCTTACAGCAGCGTTTGGAGATTTTTTCCCCGAGGAATCCCGACGACACTCGCAGGGCCTTGGACCTTCGGATCCATGAAGCGCCTTGCGCAGCCGGTAGTGCATTACCTGATCCCCCTTGGCAAATTTCGATGATAGGATTGGAACAGGCGCAGTTTGTTATCGATGTATTTTGTGGCCATTTGCAACTGGCAGACACAGGTTGGATTTGCTTTATTGTGAAATAATGACTTCATAGTTACGTAGATCTTATGTGCAATGCTCGTCATGCAGCAGAACTATTAGAAATGACACAAACTCGCTGTCCTCAAGTCAGGTTGAACGTATTACACTGTGGAGCATAGACAATGAAAAAAAATGATTTCACATTTCGGTGACAATGAGCGTTAGAATCAATCTATAAATGTATCAGAATTCAGGTCAATCTGCCAAGATTTCCCATGCTTCCTGATGGCATTGTGTACAATGCATATGGTCGCAAAGAGATACAATTTGCTGGATGGCAGCAAATTGTATCTCTTCTTAGACATCTGTTCGTCCGTTCGATCGTTCCTTCATCTTGGTGCAGTTCAGGAGACTTTGCTGCCGATCAGTTTATGGTCTTTCACGCCAGGCTAAATCATACACTTGCTATGTTGAAATAAACGATAGGCGATAGCTATATGTGTATTGTAACATGCGAAGACCTCCCTTGCCCAATTTTAACTAGCAATCGCAGTATAAATGCTGTTGGCACATCGGTTTGATGATATGCAAATGTGTACAGGTACAGCCATTCACAAGCTGAAAACATGGCACATGCTCGGGAAACTCACGAGAACAATTGACTGACGGCTTCCCTGCAACGAGCCTTCGGTCACTAATTCAAGGTGCTCAAATCAGCATTATGACGAAAGCGAGCCGGTTAAGGACGGAGCCCGATCCGGAACGCGACTGGAATGATGCACAGCGAATCAAAATATCTGCGGACTTGATTTCTGCAGCGAAGATTCAGTTGTCCTTTCTAGCTACTGTGGATAGAAGTCCCTGCTTGTACTCTCATATCGATGCAATTACTCGAGCTACTGAAAGGTAAAGGTTTTCCAGCACATGAGCGAGAAGCATGTAGAACGAAGGTCAAAATTTTACAGACGACTTACAGTCATGGTTTGCGGAAACCAAAAATGCAAAAAAGTCAATCACCCTCAAAGTATGGATTTTAAGTACTTCGCATTGCCAGAAGTAATTCGTCGTCAGTACATCAGCTACACTCTCACAATTATTTACGAGAGCAGATTCCTATGTATGAACTCAAGTATTTCGGTAGACTATGTAGCATAATGCGCATAGAGCCATCCAGATTGTTGATGGTAACGGCAGAATCGTTCGAGCTTTAGACTTTGTCACATTTGGCGGGAGATGAATAGCCAGGACTTATTTCGTACTTCACAATTGCCACAATGGATGCATGTTCTGAATGTATGCCTTTAATCGTCTTTGCCGCCATTGAACAGGTACGAAAATTATTGGCTTCCCATGGTTGCAAGAAATACACCTGAGCGAACGTCATCTGGGTACCCTCTTGTGCCTCCACTTGACTGTGCGTGGATTTGGCACTTGCACCAACTCTCACCAGTAAGTATTGAACATCTGCAAGTTACGTTCGTCATTGAAAATCTTCTGTGTAGAAACCATGTTCATAACACCAAAGTTCTACAATTGTAGTGCTCCTCGTGATCTCGCCATGGTTGAAGCTAAGAGACGATTTCTGTTCTGTTTTACAGGTTCAGTATGCAAATGACTGCTCGGAACTCTTCGGTAAAATCATCGAATGTCCGATGGTAACCCATGATAACAGAGACGATGCTACAAAGGAGACTCAGGAGCTTTGGCACACTAATTATCCCAGTGAGCCCTATTGTCTTGACATGATGTCTTTTGATAGTCAAGAACAGAACTGTGAGGGTTCTCCGTCACAATTTGGAAAGTCCAAATTGCAACAGAAGACGAAGACGGTTTTTAGAATGCCGAGAGTGCTGAACTACGATTTTGTGAAGGCAGCGGGGAGGCAACGGAGTTTTTACTACCAAGTAAGTTGCAATCTTATTAGATGTCGTTATTTGAAAGTTTTGCCTGTTATATTATAGCACTTAGTGCTGTCTGTAGCAAGTGAGTTTGCGAGACCTTTTGGCTTATAATATGTGGAAAGATAACTCGTAATATCCTTTCTTTCTTATCAATCTACGTATGTATGTTTGGCCCCGATTGCAGGTGTCTCGACCGTACATGTCAGAGACTCGTTTTTTGTTCGCCGCCGAAATGAGATACAAAGCTTTTCTCAATCTCGCAATTAACAATTCGAAAAAGGCAGAAGCTGACAAAGTTTTTCTAGTTCCAACATATGACATTGATTTGATGTGGCATGCGCACATGCGCTGCCCGACATCCTACGCAGCTGATACTTCAAGACTAATGGGATTAGTGTTCAACCATGACGATTCTGACACTGATCGAAGCCATGGGAAGAAGCTGGACACAGGATTCAGAAAGACAAGTGAATTGTGGGAAACAACTTACGGAGTTGAGTACGCCAAAGCAGGAGTCCTTTATCGGGGTATGCTCCCCAAAGAAGAGCCACCCCCAGTTTCGGCCAAAAAATTCTGTGGCAGTGGATTGTTGTACGAAAAGAAAGAGGTGGAATTTTTGAAGCATGTCGGTATGCAGGACCATCTCAAGAAAAGAATTATATCCGAGGTACTGTCATTGCTAGTCAGAACCTGATAAATTGGATGTAACAGCATTCGATGCCAATGGAGGTTCAAGATCCATGCGTGAATCTTGACCAGTTCTTAAACTACTATGGCTTGGGGAAAAGACCTTCTCTAGCTTCTGCGCACTCATCTCGTCTGATTGCATTGCCTAGAATTCTAAGAAGTATCAGTTTTTCTGTTCCCTATGCAGGTCCGCGTTGCAGTGATCGGCGTTAAGAACATGAAAAGGAACTATCGTGATTTAAGGCTGTTTTTGAGCTTGCACAAAAACAGCAGTTCTTCTTTCACATTTCGAGCGTTTGACCGATATAGCTGTTCCCCTCCTTTGCGGAAAGGTGCCTCCAGGTTCGAAGAGGTAACCTGGCAGTTCCACTCAGAACTTGCATCCACCGAGGCTCTCAATGTTTATGTCGATCTAACAAGGGAACGGAACGTTTTCTGTTCTCGCGAGCGCAAATACTTCAAACACTCGTTCATCTTGAACTGGTCGGAAGTACTGCAGTCCCCCACATTTTCTACTGATCGCTACTATTCAATTATGAAGTCACCAAATCCAAGAGCCCCTGCTGTCCGCTTGGCTGTGTCCAGTACTCCAACAATGGTTGGAAACCATCTTCTCCGCACCATGCCAGAGCCTACCGACAATCTGGGTAATGCAGTTACGGACTCAAAGATTTATCGCCAGAGATATCAGCAAGGGAAGTGGCTAGCAAGATCTGCTTACGACCATACTGGAAGCGTGGTTTATGTTATTCGAATCAAGTACGTGAAGCTAAAACCAGTTTTAATCACTAGTGTTGTATGCAATGCAGTTGCCCCAGGTAGAGCTGCTCGTCAAATTCTTGGCAAGCTTCATGGTATGTATTAATCTTGATGTCGACTTCGTTGCGTACTCTCGTTGAGTATTTCATTGCAGGGATAAACTTGAAGCCGGCCAAGAGCTTTCGCCTCTATGTGCGGAAGACACCATTTCGAGATCGGTGTATATACATAAAGGTGGATGGACTACACACAGAGGCCCTCGTTACACAACAAGTGTTCCTGGTGAGTGCTGGCAATGGTGTCGATCTAACGAATTCAAATTAAATAACTTACAAAGTTACCGAAGCTTTTCTCCATCATACTCCATTAGGTCATTGATTGAAACATTGAAAGAGGCTCCACTCAACAACAAATATTATCACTGCCCCAAATTGAATGGAACAAGTTCTGTGAGAAAATTCTGAAGACAGCGAACAAAACTAATCGTACCGTTGAACACAAAAGTCCGAGTTGACAAACAGCTGTACGGTTCATGAGGTGAGTAAAGCATGTGTGTGTGCAGCCGGACCGGTTGCTGCTTCTGCAGAGCAAATGCAGTCAGTGGCTGGAGGATGGTGTTGGTCTCTCTTCAATGGGCAAGTAAAGCTGACAATAAATCTGCCCGAAGAAAATACATGCACATATGGTTTATCGGATGGGAACAGCAACGACACTGTAAGTCACGTCATTTTCTGTTAGCTGTTGAGTTTTCAACATGGAAGGGATCTGAAGAGACGAACAGTCTTATATCATCAGATTAATTTGGTGTTGTCACTCAGAGGCTTACACTTGAAGTAGTCAAAGCTTCAACTCTCTTTAGTTGCACTTGAGACAGTGACCACGAGGTCATCATCATTCTTGCAGGTGTCTTTGCTCCGAGGGAGGAAATTGCAGTATGAAGTCAAAAGTGGGAAGGAAGAGGACGAGAAGAACTTCGTTACCCTCATACGGTATAGAGCCGAGAATCCACTGGGCATTGCAACTGCCCTTTTCAACTGGAAGTATGGTGTATTCGAGGTAATAGTTCGAGCATATAGTTGGAAATCATAAATTATGTACAATTGGCAGGATTCGTCTGTGCGTTCCGACGGTGACCGGAATCACTGGATCCTTAGGAATAGTACCTGCAGTAGTACGAAGCTCTGTTACATAGAGTCAACTCACCCCCCTCTAGATTGTGCAGAGTTGGGACTTAGGAGTCATGGAAGACTGAAGTAATGGCACTGGCTGGCTGACTGACTGACTTGTTATTCTTGTGGCCAGATTTCACCAGAGGAAAACGTAGTGCTGGTATTGCTTCTTGCATCTGCTATCAAGGTGTCCATGTTCCACTCGATTAGACAATCGAGCAAGTATAACGAAAAGAGACTGGATAAGTTCGCGTACGCGGGTGTTCGGACCTCACATTGGGGTGAGTGAATACAACCCTTGGGTCAGTGGAACTCCTGTTCAGCTTCATCATGACTTAACTCACGAACATTGTCCAACTCACATTTAAAGCCTTTGCCGCCGTTTTTTCATTTGGCATTGAGGTATGTGTCGCTGTAAGTTTGTCTCGAATTTCCACCAAGATGCCTATTGCGCCTACATTCCTCACCCAAGTATAACCATTGCACTCATTTCTCCTCACTTCTTCAAACATGGCTCAGGCAACACTCGACAACAGCTACAGGAGTGGTGGTTGTGCTCGAATACAAGCGAACTGTACTTCGCTGAAGGCAAGTCACTACCGAGTGAAGAAGCCCACCAAGCAACAATTAAAATCTCACATGATAGAGCGGAAGCTGGAGGTTACGCAGTCTCCGCAGCACATTCTGGACCCACTCTAGCTGCAGCCGGAGGAGGCTTCGCCGTATCTCTAGCACATTCTGGACCCACTATAGCTGCTGTAGGCGGAGGATGTGGGGGTGGTTGCGGAGGATGTGGTGGAGGTTGTGGTGGGTCGTAATTCTGCGCAATGCAAACCCTCTCCCTCTGCCTGCCTCGATGACCGAGCTTCTCATCAGAAGAGCACAAGCATGCAAAGATGCACGTCACCTGTCTCATGTACGTAAAGATGGCCGAGGGCAAGATCAACAGCTTGACTTCTTCCGTCTCTGGTTATCTCCTCTCCCTTCCGGCCACGAAGTGAACAGGCAACCTCTACTACTTCTAATCATCCCGTCAATTATGAGGATCGATGAGCACCCAAATGTACATTATCATATTTATCATGGTTTGGTTCGATGGTTCTCAGCCAGTAGATGACACATATATGGGGTGACCGCTACAGCTCAGGAAGGCAATATATCGTTAGACCTTTCATAAACTATCTCTCTCTATCTGTAACTGCTTTTATAAGTGTAAGTACGTTGGTTTCGAGACGGTCTCTCCTTTTGCCTCAGCTGCAGCTCCTAATCTTAAGTGGATAATGTCCTCTGACGTTCCAGTGTGTTGACATATATGCTCAAACAGTATTACTGTACGGCACTATATCGGACCTCCCTTACCCAATGCCCATCCCAACTTCCCAAGGGTTGGTTATCATGACAGTAATGCATCAATGTAGACTACTGTATGGGGTGAGTAATGTTGTCAGTGTGATTGAATCCTTGACGGGAAACTGGTGCAAAGTAGTTGTCGTTACAAATATTTGAACTTCCTGCCTGACTATAACGATATCTAACTTTGCTAACTATTTCGTGCTGTTGGTTTCAGACATCAGTTGCACCAACCAAGGACTTCAATTAATGGGCCTTTAGTCTGCAAATCTACCTGATGCTCTGTGTCTAATATTTTCCAGGATCTCTGTGAAGACAGACTTTGGACTTCTCTTCGATACAAAATGGAGAAATGTTAGCCTATGCACAGGTATATATACCACCCATCTGTCCTCGTAGACCAACAAGGAATTAATTTTACGTGTAATAATGGATTGTAGAATCGCACACCTTGCACCTAGACACTTACACCTATGCAATGTAAAAATCCATATTGGACTCAAAATTATGACATTGCGGACATACTAACAAGATTAGGTAGTTCTCTCACCGCAACACCCACTATCTCCTCTCCATCCTACGCACACACGTGACTAACAAACAATTGAAAACCGCAATGAAGAATAAAAATGTGCATACATGTACTACAACGAATTTGACTACAATCGTAGTCAAATTATTTATAATCAGATGGCTAGATAATAACACCCCAGACTTTATATTTATAATACCCAGAAAAAAGAACAATACATACACCAGCCAACATCTTACGTCCATACTCAGAACTCCCTCACAACCAATTCATGCGTAATGACCAACATCTATTTTATTCCATCACATACACATTGTCATGTTGTCACTTGTGTACTTCAAGAATGATGCTCGATATAAATGATAAATATAATATATACTTTATTTTTTAATGTAAAATATTTTTATCTATAAATAAATTTAAACGTTAACAACCTACTTTTTCAAAAAAAAATTAACAATTCAATGTATGTGCGGGAATTAAATACATTTGGTTCAAATTTTGATTACTCTATCAAAAAGCACACACCCTAAAGGACCCATGATGTCATTAAATGATGTCATCGATGATTCTCATATCAAAGGTTCTCAAATGAAATATAGTTGCGGAGCTAGCTTTGCATGAGTTGGAAGGATAATATGTTGCAGTGAGTTTCTGAGGTGATATAAAGGTTGACAATTGTGATGAGTTTAAGTGGGTATGAATGAGGAAGATCACATGAAGTTGATGGCTTTAGAAATTTATTGTACTGAAAATAAAAAAATTATCGTATCCAATGACGAGGTTTCTTGGAAGATGTATGCGATGAGAAGAGAGGTAAAGGCTGAAATACAAATTGAAGGGAAAACACAATATGTAAAATCTTGTAGTACATTAGAGAGGGGGGAATGAACAAGAGGAAAGATCTTAGCTTTGACATAACCTTTTCATATCGTCTTCGGTGTAATGCTCCATGGGAGACTTTCCTGTTGTTTTACCATAGACCTTACTATTTTTTTCTTAGAGAATCTACATAGAGGAATCATCCACACACTTCTAAAACAAATGTAGCCCGGGCTCTCTAATGCATCTTAGAAGGATCTGAGGCAATGGATCTTAATAGGATCCTTCGTGACGATTGTGGAGTCCAATATCATACTATACCTCCAATCTGGACAAAAGGGGCAGCAGAAGACGTTTCATGTTGTTGCAGCAAGACAATATGTTGTGAAGGGTAGGGAAAGCACCATAATGATTGAGCTCCATTTGGCAACGATCATTCATATTATTACTTCATTGAATTTGTATAAATTAAAAATATTTAATTAAAAATAAATAAAACTCAAGATAAAAATATTTTTAATATTCTATTATTATATTTTAATTTTAAAATATTTTTATTAAAAAATAGAGTTAATAATCTAATATGAAATTTTATCATCAATCTAAATAATTTTACAGTGTTTTAAGGTTTTTCTCGTGTTTGCAGTTGATTGCTTATAAAATTATTTCTTAATATATTTGATATTTTAAATCTATTTTTTATCATTTTTATAAAATAATGTATAATAAAAAAATAAATTTTAAAATCATTAAAAAGAATCATCTTGAAATTTTTCATATTTTTTGTAAACTCTTTGAAAAATATATAATCATTGAAATGTAGTTAGAAAATAAGTATACAAAAATTTATGTTTTTTCATCACAAAAAAATTTCAAACCTATCGTTACATGTAGAAAGATATTTTTTTATATTTATATTTATAAATATGAAGGGCAAAAATGTACACAAGTACAGATCAATCATAAGTACGATATGTAAATAACATGAAATTTTTCCTCGTTATATATTGTTTATTTAATCTTGTTCAAAATAAACATTTTGTGCTTTTAGTGCATTGTTATCCACGTTGCCTTTACATGTAAAAATAGTTTCCATTAATAGATTATTGACAAGTCATAGTTTACACACCTATCAATATGACAGCGATGATTTTACACAAATGCGGAAGGCAAATCTCATGACGGTATTTATCCACACATGTCCATGACATGTAGAGGTTGCAAAGTTATTATTATCGCTGTATTCAGGATACACAAATGTCGGATTGTTCACATAGTATGAAAATATATAAAATCTATGAAAATATATATAATATTTACATTAATTATTTCAGAGATTTGGTGGAGGCTTGCAGTCTCTCAGGTCGTAATGATGCACTGTTGAAGATTTTGTACTTGACACAAATGTTACTTTGGAAATGAAGTGTCAAAGTATGCCCGCCTGATCATCTACATAGGCAATAAAAAGAAATTACGAGAAGGGGAATCTAAATTATCAGAGACTCAGAAAATCTTGTAGGCTTTTACTTCAAATCATATATTTAGGCTTGTCTAACTATCATATCCTGCGGACGTCATTATTTCTCATAGAAATACGTGTTTATTCCTTTTCCGATCTGTTAGATCAATCGTGGCAGACGATTTGCTACCCACCCATGATGCATCATGCCCCATCATCGACTCCATGTCCTCCTGCACATGCTATGGAATGCCATATCCCATCCCGCCATTTCCCCTGCCTGAGTCACCGGATCATGATCAGGCGCGCCTGTAACGTGTGGTATGCCAGGCCACCCGTGAGTGCCTAGATGTGCTTTGCACCAAGCTGAGTTGGCAGATTTGTCCACCATCTATGCACAATGGTCCTCTCAGACTATTCTGATGATCAAAATGACGGATATCATAAATATCAGTAAACTGCCCTGCCAAAATATCCGGTTGCTTTTGTTCACCTGTCCCGACTTTCGGGCAGCTTTGCAGGAGGGAGTGATTAATCTTTGGTTATAATCAAAAGTGAATGATATCGGGCATTAATTTCACTTATAGCATCACTTTCTCCAGTATCAAATCTGGTATGCAGTAGTAGCAAAGGAACAAGGGTACACATGTACTGCAAGTTGAAAATGTGTTATGGGGAGGGAGGAAAATGTATTATGAGGAGTTTGTTGGTATCCCTTGCAGTCCACTAGGGTTAACTATACTTGATTTGGGAGTACCATATTACTGTGGCGGACGTGGTAGTTACCAATCCATATTACTGTGGCGGACATGGTAGTTACCAATCTTATTAATGACACAGTTTCGAAAGGGATGATCACTCATCCTCGAGGATGGACGGCGAGTGGAGCGGCATCAGCCAAGGTCTCCAAGAACATAGGTATGCAGAGAGTTCAACTCTTCGTTCCTCTAGCTTTGGAGTTATATGGAACTATGCACACCGACTTCGACATGTTCGTGAGGGAATACGCAAGAGCCTACCATACTATGCAACATGGGGTATCACTCTCTTTAGCTTATTGTATAGCTTATTTTAGGCAATATGTTACCATTACTCTAGGTTGTGCAATTCATAGGAGAGGAATCATGTTAGGTGATGCTTCTTTATTTGCTCTTGTTGTTTGTAGAATGTTTGACCTAAATAGTTCGGATATCTTAGGTGCAGTATGAAATATTTCCAAGTGTGATGCTATTGGGGCCTAGCTCCATGTTACCAGTTTGGTTCTATCCATGTACGACTTGATGGAAATATCCACGCTATCTCCCGAAATAAGGGGGGACTTCGCCCATCCTTATTTCGGGAGATAGCGCGGAGCCACTAGGGATCAATGAAAGCTCAATCTAGTAAAATGGTGAGTTTTCGGAATTTTTATGGAGTAGTCAAGCAGATGAAATTTCTGAAGTCCTTGGCTCGCCTTGCGGGCCCTATGCCAAAAGTGAAAAAGTTCGAGACGGGAAGCCGTTTGCACATGCGAAAGAACTGGGTGTCCAAACGGACACTGTTCCATAGGATCTTTATTTTTTCAAACACAACAAAACGAAAAAACAGTCCGAAAATACTTTGATTTTCTTTCCAAACTTCATAAGCAACATATAACTCAGGATAGTTCAGATATCTTAGGTGATGTAGGACATATTTCCGAGTGTGATACTATTGGGGCCTAGCCCCATGTTACCGGTTTGGTTCTATCCTTGTACGATTTGATGGGCTCTTCCCATCCCTTTTGTTATTATATTTTGTTTGTTTTTATTTGATAACTCATGACTAAACTTACAAGCTTCGCCATTTCGGCTTGCGGCGGGTCGGGCCCGTAGGGAGCGGGCGCCACCCCAAAGAAGGGAAGGAGGTTGTGGCTAACTTTTTCTTAGAAATGAGAAAAAGGACGCGACTCTTAATAAAATTAAAGATCGATATAGCCGTTAGTACGAGAGGATCGGGAAGGACGCACCTCTGGTACTGCAAGTCATACCAATGCTCCCTCCGTGTGAGGTATCCACCTTCTCCCGCCATAGCAAACACAACATCCCACAAGGCATCATGGATAGTTATCCTATGTTGTCCGAATGAACAACGAATCATTTGAACGCCTGTTGCATCTAAAGTGATACCATACTTGCATGTGAGTAATCAAGATATAGATGGAAATTTTGTTTAAATTAGGAGTAGCGTCTAATATAACAGAGAGAATTATTTATAAAACAAAAGCAATGTTACAGCCGAAAGTCCACATAATTCTAAAATGGAAGTTTATTTTCAACAAACTCTTCGATGGACTCTAATGTTAAGATACTTGCATGATCATGTCATGTACCTTGAGAATATAACTATAGTATACGAAATCTACACATAAAATATTCATGATAGGTACATTTAATAAAAAAGATGACATCCATCATCCACGTATTTGATCCCCCTTGTGGCTCCTCAAAGAATGTGAAATTCATTACTATGTACAATGCAACCATAACATCATTCTTTGGTAACCTCTTGTAGAATATCTAAACCAAAATACAAAATATTTTGATTTTACAAGATACCATAAACAAACACAATTCGTTGGACAAATACTCAAATCCCATAACACTCCATATTTTAAATTTGATGCAGATATTCAATTTATATCAAATTTATTGAGCTTTAATAGTAATTAATCAAA
Source organism: Marchantia paleacea (assembly GCA_014180765.2). Lineage (NCBI taxonomy): Eukaryota > Viridiplantae > Streptophyta > Marchantiopsida > Marchantiales > Marchantiaceae > Marchantia > Marchantia paleacea. Next base: position 662,433 of record MUAA02000062.1, read on the forward strand.
CAAAAATTCACAATTGATGTAAATAATTAAATCAATTATTGATAAATTAATGTTGATAATGATAGATAAGTTGATAAATTAACAGATTTTATTTATTTAACTTTGGATAACTAATAGACTTTAGTATTTAATTATTATAATAATCGTTAAATAATGATGAATTTTATTCATGAAAAATTATTTTTAGGATTTTTTCTATAATGACTATATCATAATTGAATTTTTTTAAATATATGCACGTATTATCAACAATTAATCATGTTTATAAAATTTTTTCATAAATGTATCAGTTTTGTTCAATGTAAGTTGATGAGTATGGTGATGTAATAATAAATTTTTTTTACTGTTACACTAAAAAAAATTTACTGTTATCACTTTACTAAAAAAATGGACCCAAAAAAAGTCTGCTTGTATTTTTTGAAGTAAGTAAACAAATTCATAGAGTAAATTAAAATAACATCTACTTAAATCTTAAATTATCATGCTTTTCAAAATACTAATTTTTTTTATAAATATAATAAAATCTATTATTTAGTTTCTTTTTAAAAAATCAAAAATATGAAAAAAATATTATTCTGAAATATTCAAAAATTTAGAAATTGATATTTATCAAATGGTGTAGTAATTGATTAAACTATGTCACTAAAATTGCTATGGAATCAAATATTTGAAAATGTGGGTCATTTATATAAATTATGAGCTTCTTTGTGATTTTTGGAAGTGGAATGTTTGTAATAAGTGTACTAAAATGATCATTGTATTTATAAATATGATCAGCAAAATAATTGTTGCAAGATTTTTTTTAGCATCAATTTTGATATGAGGAATGATGTAAGAGTAATTGGATATTTTAGAACATTGGTAATTGGATCCACCATTAGTGATTAAATTTTTCATATATTTATATTTAACAATAAGTGAGATTATGAACTTTCAATGAGAGCTCCAAAAGAGAATGTTGTTCTTCCGAGATGTTGATTATGTAGATAAAACATATTGAGTATTAAACTTAGGCATGTGAAAAAAACTGGTATCCAATAATTTTAATGGACATCAATTGACAATTTTTCATTTGTAGTGTGTTAAGGTTTAACAATGTGTTTTGAAACTTTTTATTGAAATTGATTTTTTTACTGATATTTGTTATGATGCAATACTCGTTCGATATCCAAAGTAACCAAGTGTTAAAAAGTGTGACAATTTTATAATATTATAGATAATTTTTATTAATTTAAGAAATCAATGCAGTATACATTGTATTTGAAATGATATCTAATATATAAAATTAAAATTGTTTTTAAATATAGGCAAAAATAAGTATAGATTTTTTTAAAAAAAATTGAATTATTACGTAATGTGTTTTGAAGTTTGTATGAATTAATCTTTTTTTAATAATTTATATTTTTTAATTAACTATATTTATATTAATTCTTAATAAGATATGAGATAAAAACGCATGGTCATATAAATAATATTCATGGATTATGTTGTTTACTTTAATGTGTAAACTAGTTTATCATACAACTAAAAAAATAAAAAATATATACAAAATTACATTATTTTTGTACAAATTTGTGATTTAATTGTTAAAGTAAATTAAGAAAGAGTTAGTTTTTTGATGTTGTTGTGTTTTTACTTTGGAGTATATGTTGTTTTATATTTCGTTATTTTGTGCATTTGGTTGTACTTTGCAATAAAAAATCTTTACATTTATAATATATAGCTTTTTGGAACAAAATTTGATGAAAAAGTGTGTGACGTAATAAAATATTTTATATTTGTATATTATTTTTTCATGATTATCATAATGTTAACTTATGTTTGAAAAAATGTTGTGAGGAAATAAAGTTGGAGATGTTTTATCAAAGGAAATAAGGTGGGTACTGAAAGAATTATTGGATATATAATATGTTGATTGAGGATTATAATGTGTGTTATTTAGATATTGTCTATTAAGGAATATTATAAAGTAGAGTGTTGTGATATCTCAAGTGTATTATATTACACAAGTGTGTCTAATTGTTTGGAAAATCATGATAGATCTTGTATAAGTCATTTTAGTAGTTGAAATTAAATAGGTTATCATTAAAAAAATTAAAGATTATTTGCATATGACATGTTTAATATGATTGTGTTTAGTATAAATAATATATAATCAAAGTTATTTGTGTGAATAACCTCAAACTAGTCTCAAATACTTTATAAACAAGATATGAGGGGAAAAATATAGTAGTTGTTGTTTTAACTTGTGATTGAAACCAATGAAATAGTGACAAAGCTGCACTATTGAAGCTACATTAGTTGATATGTGGCATATTGGTAAGTTAGATATAAATAAATTTCTCTCATTGTAATTATATAATATATATTAACATCCTTAATTATATACATCTTTTTTAATCTAAACCCTCAACGTAAATACATTAGCATATTAATTTGTAATGTTCAAGAATCTAAAATGTTTAATGTGTAAGTAATTTCTCATATATAAATTTGTTAAACACATTAATTTGTTTCGTCTTAGCATCATACACAAACTTAATGGTTAATTAAATGCTACATATGTTATCATCATACAAATTAACTGAGTATGATTGTGTCGAACCAACATTAACTAATAGCTAAAATAACTCATGATACATTTGCAACTACCTTATTCACCAACTTTGCATATGACAAAGCTCTTGAAAAATAACTTTGTAGATGCTAGCAGATATATGTTTACTTTAATCTTAAGATATTATCCACGTAGAATTTTATAGATGACATAACTCTTGTAGATTGTTTTTTAGATGCCAACAAATAGAATATTTCTTTAAGCTAAAGATATTAACCATGTAAAACATATCACATGCATATTATCTATCTAATTTGAATATATTAAATCATAGAATTTAGATGTAACAACAAAGTGAAATAAAGTCCAAACTGAATGATGGGCTTCAAATATTTTTAAGTCATCCTAATTATATCAAAAAAATATGGTTTATTTAAAATATGCATAAATTTGTTTATAATTTTAATGAATTAGCTTTAATTGGTTCTAATAGCTCTCAAATATATTAAATTTCTTATCATTTCCAATACATATTCTAATTAACAAGTATTTTATTTACATTTATTACTAGTTTTTAATGATATTCTCTAAGAATAACTTGCATGGCATAAATATTAGTTGCATTAGTTAGTCTAATATTATTGTCATTACATCATTTAAGTATATTTTTCAGCAGTCTTTCATAATCTATCTCAATGCTAAGAATTAACCAAATTTTTTCATATTTTTTACTGTAAATTTATTTCAATATTAGATTTTTTTTTAAGTATCTATTATTCTAATTATACTCAATAATAAAATCATTAACAAATATATAAATATAAAAGTAATAAATTTAATTGATAAATATATATTTAAAAAATAAAATTTTCGAAATCTTAAAGTTTAATTTAATAACAAAACACACTTTAATTCTATTCTTGTTTTTTATCCTTGATATTTTTTTCAGTCAATACAGTGATATTTACATTTAACTTACCCAATCAAGATATTTTGGATTCTTATATATTGACAATTGCATCACATATACATCATTCATCAAATCATACTTCAAATATGCATTATTCTCATCAATCTCATAAATCTCATAATCTTTACTTTAATATATCAATTGTAAGAATGATATTAATTTTCAATAAAATAAAGAAATAGAAAAAATTAATAATCTTATTTTTTGTGAGTTGTTAGTTGCTACAAATTTTGCCTTATATCTACCGATATGTTCATCTAATATACTTAAATTTTTTACATCTACTTTCAATCAATAAATACATTTATTCTTTTGTAAGTTAAATCAACTTCCTTGTTTGACGTCGATATAATATTGCAATATTCTTTTGCATAACATGTTGACATGGAGTATTTTTCACACTGTAAAATTTGATGGCTTTTTCTTGATGTATCAGTAATTCTTGTCAAAAATACATTATAAATCATAAAATCATTAATCTTTTCACATCAATTCTAACTATGTTTATCTCCTTGGAACTTCTAAAGTCCTTGAACATTTAATGTTCACATTGTGTTTATGTTGTTATTTTAACCAATAGTGCAGAAAAAATAGACATGAAAACTCAATGTAGAAAATTTGAAAAAAATTATAAAGTTTTGTAAATTGAACCGGGTACAATGTCAATAGTGATATGATTAACTCTTATTTATTTTATTTGTATCGCAATTACATGAACAAAAATATCCTCATTTTAAAATAACACTTATTTTACTTATTATTAACAAATATTATTCATTTTTTAATTTAATTAGTGAAAACAATTTAATCATGTATTTTTTTATCTTTTTGTTTATCATACACATTTTTGGTAATATGAGAGAAATTAAAAAATTACAAAATATTTGCATTGTGTTGTTTGTTGCTCTATGATAAGAAAGTATAATAGATGAAGCCAATATTTATGATGAATTATCATGGTTCATATTGTGATTTATACCACACAAAATATTTTATAAGATGTAACATTGAATGTAAGACATATATTTATTATTATTTATATAAAAGAGATGAATGTCAAATTAAAAATATGAAAATTTTGTTATAAAATCATCGAAATATTAAAATGATTATTTTTTTTTACAAAATTAAAGAAACGATTCAATCAAAAGCTCTACAAAGAAATTGGACATTGCATATAGCAAAATTTATTACAAATATATATCTATAACATCAATACTCTTTGACAAAAAGTAAATAAAAATAATCATAATAGGTCCAATAGTGTTTCTATTTTTTGAAATACATTGTCATGTTGTTAAAATTAGATAAAACTATCTTGGTAACATGTCACATAAGCAAAATTATTGCTGTTCTATGATTCATGTATTTGATTTATACAACTCAATTATAAAATTTAAAAATTATCTCAAAGTGCTCATAACAAGAATTCAATGTTCATACTGAGATAAATGCAATTCACATTACAATACTTATCTAAATGATATGAATTGAATTAACATTTAATAAAAAAACTTTAATTGTTTTTTTTATAATTTATTATAAAACATATTATTTGATGTTAAATAATTGATAATTATTTGATTAAAATTTTATTATATTAAAAAAATTATATGTTTTATAGTAATTGACAGTTTGTTTATAAAACACAAATGTTTTGCTAAATTTTAATACTGATCCTTTTTTCTATGCTATTTTTATTATTTGTTACTCTAATCTGGTACTATACATGCTGTGAACTCATGGAACTCATGTAAATTTCCTAGCAATGTGCATTGAGTGGATACTACTCATGGAGTTGCAGATTTATACTACTTTCAACAAGATTGTAATAGATTGCCATAACTTGCAAGTTGAAAATTAGTAGATGAAGTGATTCAAATATGTTCAATTAATATTTTGAATAAATAAATCAACAAATAATACTTTATAAAATTAAAATTATAGTATTAATGAAATCATCATAAATAAAAATATTTATTTGTATGAAAATAAAAATATATAATCAATATGATGGCAATCATAATTAATATTTTATTTATATTTTCCGATAATAATATAAAAATATTTAAATATATGGAACTTAAATTAAATATAACAAAATTTTAAATTATATTTATACTTATTTTTTATTCTACAAATTTTTAAATTTTTTTTTCGTGAATTTGAAATTAATGTTTATTATATATATAAAATTGTTTTAAAGAAATAAATAATATTTTTAATCATTTAAAAATTTTTATTGTTAATTTTTGTCTTAGTTACTTTATTTGTTGAACCATGGTTTAGTTATGATAGTTAGGTTACTTAATTGCTAGCCTCATGGCTATATATGATAGTTGTACTCTCTAAATGATGAATTTGTAGACTTTCATTATGGAGACTCATGTACTTTGAGTTTTAGTTAAATTGACTCTTTACATATAAAATTATAAATTAATATTATTTGTTTTTTCAAATTTATTTAAAACTTTATTTGAATTTTCATCATATAAAACAATTAATTTTTTATATAAATAGAGAATATAATTTTTATAAAAGTTTTTTATTGAATAATTGATCAAAATATGATTTTATTCAAATTCAAGCTATTTGTTACTCTTTTATTATTTTTTATATTAATATAAATTGCATATTTTTTTATATATAAAGCAATAATTTAAAAATAAATTTGAAATATTATGTCAATTTTACGTATTTATTAATTATTATATGATTTGTCTTATATAAGAAAGATGGATAATATATTTTAAATATTCTCTTGTTTGTGTGTTATCTTATATACTAAGGAATGTTTGTCATGATTTTCTTAAAAATTTTTGTTAATATGAACATTCCGCATGAAAAAACTTGCATTAATATATAATAATATAAAGATCATAATTATCACTACAAGTTTTTGTTATGATCTTAAAATATAAATATTTTTTTCAGTTCAAAGATTTGTTAACATCAAATTTTTATGTTTTCCTAAATGTTAAAACTCTATTACATAACAATGATCCCATTTGATATCATTCATCAATCTAGCTTTCATACAAAAGTTGCAACATATGATTATATAATTTCATCATTCTTGCTAGATTAGACTAGATGAAATGCAAAAATTCAAAAAACCATTATTTATTTATGTATATTTGATGTTATTTGATTATTTATTCAAAAAGTAATAAAATTTTAAATAAAATAAAATATTATAATTTTTTTTCAAAAATAATCATATATATTTTATGAAATAAATTAAATTTATAATAAATATATAAATTGCATCATAAAATATTTTTTTCATTTTATATTTTATTCAAAAATATTTGTTATAAAATATTTCATTTTTCATCAATTTTTCAAAATTAAATTAGTGAAAATAAATTAAGTAAGTTTTAAAACTTTGTAACTTGAAATATATACTAATTTTTTAATACTTTTAGTATTTTATAATTTTTGATATTTTATGCTTTTTCTTTTGGATATTTTATTTGAGAAACATTTATCATAGCAACGTTATCTATTAAATTTATTTTTTAATTACATTGATTATCAATTAAATATTTTATTTCTATTGTTTATTATTATATGAAATACAGAAAATTGATTTTGATTACTTTGTCACTTAAAATAAAACATATAATTTAAAAATGTTTTAGTATTTTGAATGATACGAGGCTTTTGTGTATGAATATTTTGTGCAAGAAAGACTAGACATGTCAATGTTTTGTATATTAAATATATTTTGATAACATTTAATATAATTTATATCCATCAAAGAACTTTATATGTGACTAATTATTTTTTACAATAAAATTAAATATATAATATGCTCAATTACAATTTTTTGTATAAACTTCTGAAGAACGTTAAATAAATAAAAGATTATTATTTTTTAATTATTTAAAATAAATAAATATTATATATGATAATATAATTATACTTGTGATTATTACTTCATCAGAATAAATAAATTATTCATATTTTAAATAATTTCATTATTCAGTCAAATCCAATTCTAGGAGATTCTTGAGAGACAAAAACGTATGGTTAAAAAATCGCGGTTATCAAGGTGAATCTGTTACCAAATCTATGAAAAGCCACCGTGAATTGCATCGACATAGGAGTTTAGAAGATTTCTCTCCGAATGGATCACAAGATGGTTTTTCAGATTTGCTCCAACTTTACAAATGATTTCAGTTCCATCATTACAAGGCTCTTTAAGTGTTTGGAAGGTTGAGAGAAAAATAAAATCTAGACTTTTTTTTGGCTTTTAGCAAATTAACTCGTATCTTCTATTTATTTTATACAATCTATTATCTTTATATGTTTGATTAGATCTTCCATGTGCAAATTTTTATCATCTGATTTGTTGGTTTTTTAACCTCCACTGTGTATCTACTTGTTGAATCTTCTGATTCTCCATTCATCAAGTGTCATTTACTCGTCCATGGCGTCTTGCAAATTCTGTCGTGCATTCCTTCTCGCGTCCACTTCCAAAATTACCTTCAAACCATATAATAGAGAAGACCTCAATATACCTTTTATAACATTACAATGGATGTAGCTCTATATGCTTCTTGATATTTGTATACCATTCTGATGTATGGTCTCAACGCAAGTTTTGACCCGGATGGATAGGATTCATTCATATCTTGGTATGATCAACTTCGTTCAAGTATTAATATTCTTAAGTAACCTCGGAGGAATAACTGAAATTACTATGAATGATGGGAACGTATGACCTCCACAATGTGTTATCGGTAAAAAATAAGGCTCGCAGCAAATTTATAGGGGGAATTACAGTAGGTGAGGTACAGGGATCTCAACGAAAAAATATTAATGAGATACCTACGTCTAGATAAGAGATATCAGGTTGGCTCTTCTTCTGACGTACTGTTATGAAGGGATAATGTGATGAAAATTGAAGGTTCTGTGTTAGTTTCCAACACTGTGACGACAAAGGCATATCTTGCATCACTACGAAAAATCTTGTAAGTGTAATACGGATGGGACGTGATTGTAATTCATTTCATGCTGATCACGACTCGGTTCAAATGCTTAGGGAATTCATGACAGACCAACTCGTCCGCGAGAAATGATGATTTGTGTTGTAGATGGAAAAAGATAGGGGCCCCGGGAACATATAAAAGTCAAGTACCTGGCAACCAGATAAGAGGAGTATGTTTGGGCAGAAGATGCCCGAAAGTGGCAATTAGGAGTGAAAATGGATTCAAAAATTGGTTCGGGTTATCCATGTGAGAGGACATGGGCTAAAGGTAAATGCTTTTAAAACTCTCATGATCTATTTACATCGTGAGCATTATTGCACATGACACTGCCCACTTTGTTTTAGAACATGATTACTATTTCCTCCTCGTCTTCCAGCTTCTCATAGACGGAAGTCAAACAAAGCAAGCAATAGGAGTATGTATGCACAAGATTCTGTCATCCAGAGGCCCCTATTAATGATGCCCATATACGACGTCGGAGATTCCTTCCGTTCATCCCATGTGAATAGACCAAACTTACTTTTATCTCCAGTACAGAAGTTCGTAGTCAAACGTGATGTGATCTGGATACATCGTCGACGCCTCGTAAATGGGAATGCAAGTGACTCGAGCTGAACCAAGTGGTGAAGCATTTGTTGAAAGGGTGATATTTATGGATGCTGCAGCTTGTTCGAGGTCAGAAGGACCTTGTGGCATATCACCCTTAGCATCCGAATTGCCAGTCAAACTCGGTGTTGGTGATCTGGCTAAGCATAACTTGAAGGCTTTCTAAATCCGATGTCCAAAACGAGGTTTGAATGTCCGACTTCTCGAACGTCTCACTTCAAGGGGATATACAAATCTGTGCTCCTTCGAGGCGCACACTTTTCGCAAGCTTCCTTTTATGCCACACTGACATGACAAAGTCAAGTCAAGGCTGATGTAATGGTCGAAACCCACTGCAAGGCAAATGTTGAGACAAAATCACGGCGAGTTATGATATCCGCCCCACGCAAATCAAGAACTTTTGCCAAAGAGAGTCTCAGATGTGGAATCAAAGCATAGTTCATGGTGACTTGACTACGTGCAGGCTCACATCCGATACAGTATTTGAGAAAAATATACATGGCAGGGAAAATTTGCTAGTTCATTAATAATTTCAGGAAATTGCAGGAATCTGCTAATCTATAAAGTAAATTTGCGAAAAAGAATATGATCAGCAGATTGAGGGGAAGGACGGGCTATCTGCAAGGATTCAAATAACCTGCCACCAGATAGGAGACGGAGCGTGTATGCATGTGGAAAGGAGGGAAAATATTCAAAAATACTCCTCAGAGTCGCAGACTGTCGATCGAATCCAACAACTTGACATGTGCAAATTGGCCTGAGCTCGTGAACACATTAAAGTGCGTTCCTAGATTGAAGCAAGCTCGGATTCAATCACATGGTCAACTTCTATTCTCAAATATATCTCTATTCTTACCTATATGTAGCAAGTCAGGTAGGTAAGAGATATGACGTAGGCGCCTTTTTAGATTCAATACTCCTGGGTTACTACGCAGTAGGAGTAGGAGAAGCAGCTAAAGTGTAGCGTAGGACCGAGGGGTCTATCGACGTGGCTATCCACTGGCTCAAAAGGTAGTCACGGAAGGATTTTGAAGAACGAGGACCTCAGAACGAAAAGGACATCTTTCTAGACTGTCCTTCAGAATGGACATTCTAGAGTATCTAAAGAAAAATTTGAGGCTGCTTTGTTCTGAATGACATGCGAATGCCACGTTTCTGCTGGAAAGAGGGAGTATGAGGTCACGCAAAATTCTCACCATCGCCAGGATCGCTATGCTTCCCGGGCTAGCCCAATCAGCCCTGCACGTACTTTGTGGTAATGAAAAGGAGTCAATGGTGGGGCCTCAGAGATAAGTGGAAGTCCAGGCCGCCTCGTGTCGGATTGCCGCAGCAAGTCGTACGAAGCTCTCTACAAGAACCATCTGGGAATCGCGATTAGTTACTCCACATAGGTAGGAGTAATATTACGTCCATAAAAGTGGTAGATCGTGTCATCTGACGGTGCACATCTCCCCGTTCTGCTTCATCATCTCCTTCCGCCATAATCCCAGGCCGCGGTAGTAGAACATTCATTCCTTGGGAAGCGCGGGCGGCTGGGCGTTTCTGCAAGTCCGTTCGCGTCGTCGCAGGTCGGAGGAGCATTTCTCTCGCGACGTCGAGTGGGGCCAATTCTTCTCGACGAATCACTGCCAGCGTCGTGGCCGGAGAAGTGACATCGTCGGCCCTGATTGGTGGAAAGTAGATTGGCCCTGTGGCGCTCCCACTGGCGACGACGCCAGATGCTGCGGGAGGATCTCCGAGTTTAGTCACGGATAAGCGCGTGAATAGATCCAATAGCGGCCGTATCCAATAAAATATAGTTGAGGAGGAAGGGAAAGGAGGACGGGTCCGATGGGAGTCACGGGAACAAGCCAGTCCGACAAAAAATTGGAATGTAATCTAGGGGAGGGTAGTGCTAGAACGATAAGCATTACCGGCACGGTGTCGGGAGCAAGGCGACCGACGAAGACCTACCGGAACTCGGTGAACACTCGATGATATCGTCCAGTCGCATGGACTAACCGGCGGAAATACGTGTGGGGAGTCTGGGGACGGCGGGGTGCAAGCCGGATCTTTGCCCAGCCTCGAAGGGGACCGCGAGGAAGGGCACGCGTGAAGATCGCGTCACGATGCTTTAAAGAGAGGTCTGGTGAAATGGTGAACAGAAGGTCGGCGGGAGCGTCGGACTAGAGGCTGGCGCCGTTTTCTCTCCACTTGGGCCGTGCTTTAAACCAGCGGTCGCCTGTTGCAGCAGTGGCAGAAGAAGAAGAAGCACTGCCGCGAAGCATCAGAGCAGCCAGCAAGCGTGTGTATATGTGCTGTTGCGTATCCAATACGCTCCACCTCGCCTCTCAACTCTCCGCCTGCATGCCTTCCCATCTCCTCTCTCGGCTCATTTCCTGTGGTGGTTACATGCCACCTACCTCACGCTCGCCTTTCCCTCCCCAGTCCCCTCTCTCTGTCCGTCTCTCTCGTCTGCCTGGCTTCATTCCTCGCGCTGCCTCCTCCATCCGCATCGTTGCGATCATTGTGCGAGGCTTCCCCTAGAAGATATTCCTCCTCATTCACTGGGAGAAGGGGAGCATTCTCTGCCTGCTGCCGCTGGCTCATCACTATTACTGTCACTAGGATCCCCGTCCCATACCATCTCTGACCCACCTCTCTCTCACTCACTCTCTCTGTCTCTCTCCACAGGCTCTCTCTCACGCATGACCGCTCCCCCGCGCGCCTTCCCCCCGCTAATTTGCGTTCTCAGCCCAGTGTAGTTGCGGAGGTAGTAGTAGAGTGCGTCTCTAGATTCGTCCTCTCGCTTCCCCAGAGTCACCCAGTTCGGGCCAGGCCGGTCGAACATCCCCGAGCAAGAGTAGCTAGCGGCGTTCGTTGTTGCAACTTCCTGTCAGAGCAGTTCTGTGACAGTGGGAAGAAAAGTGGCGGGATTTCTACAACGCATGTGTGAAAATTGTGTCTCGGCCCAAGACAGGACCCAGTCTTCTTTCAGCTCAGGTGTCGTCCACAGCCCATTCCGCGCCAGTATCGAGTTAGTGTGTGGGTGAAGGTCGCCGGTACTCGGGTGGACTCGCAGGAGGAGTGCAATCTTCGTTCCAGGAGGAGCGCCGTGTTTAGAAATTACTCACTCGAGCTGTGTAGCCTGGTTTAAGCGTTCGAGCCTCGAGCAGTTGTTCTCTGAAAATTTAGAGCAGTAGACACACATTTTCTTTCCGACTACGACAACCCAAGGAGCTTGGAAGGTTTTCGAGGTGCTCGAGGTCTGGCAGCGGAGGAAGCCTGCGTATGGTCGGTACAAAAGTCTTGTAGTTCGGCTTTTGCGATCTATAGTGCAGATAGTTGACACAGTTGGAATTGGTTCCTTAAACTCCCGCGCTTTCTGGCCGAGATATATTCTTGGCGTGGACGTCTGAGGTTGTAGCCGCTTGAGCACTCAAATAAATACATTGAGTGGACTGTGTCCGCGCAGGTGGTTCATGTGCATTTCGCCCTGGTTTTGATAGTGTCGCTCGTGAGCATTTTTCCTGGGTACGAGCCCAGGGAAGGTCGTCTCGGCTGGTAGTGATTGAACTCCTTGTTTCGAGACTAAAATCATATTCTGGGGGACCGGTAGTTCCTCTGGCGGAAGACGCAGGTATGGCTCCCGCCCACGCGGGCTGTCCTTCCATGCTACCCAGCTCCTCCGGTGCTTCGGAGTCACAGGGACGCAACGGAGCTGAGTCGGAGGAGATGAGCCAACAGGACACTTGGGGTCTCAGCCATCCAGTTTTGCGGCCCATTCGAGTCGGTCGTACTTCAGCTGCACAGACCTCGTCTGCAGGTGCGGACTTCCGGGTGGATGACTCTCCGAGTTTACTTCTTTCGGATACCTTCTCGTCCTCAGGGGAGGAGGAGAACTGTGGCAGCGACGGATGCGAGACCCCGAAAGCCAAGAGGCACAGAATACCTGAAACAACCGGCTATCCTCCGGCTCCCAGGAAGCCAAGAGCCACTTCGCGAAGAAGAGTGAAACCGTCAAGTTTCTTCAGTCCTCCTGATTTCGACTCATTCCTACCGTATCACAGGTCGAATCTTCTTTTACGGTAGTCATTCTCACGCAGCGGAGCGCACCTGAGCCCAAGGCGTTCACCGAGTTTCCGGGCATGCGCTTCCTGTTTTGTAACTTTCACATGTGCATACTGAATTCCACCTTCTTTTCCTGGCTTTGGCCCCGTTCTACATTTTGTGGAAGAAACAGTCAAACCGTCGTTTCAACGTACGAAGTGCTACCCACCATCTGCAAACTGGGCCGCCGAAGGTGGTAGAGACTGAACGTGTTCTCTGGAAAGGGTTATACGGAAGAAGCGGCAAAGATGAGATAGCGGGAAAAATCCCACAGGAGAGTGCACCATACTGAACTTCACCGATCAACTGAAACCAGCAGTCCTTGTCCATATTGAGGTTAGATATATATTTAGTTCTGCGGGGGACGAGCTGGTACGATTGCAGATTAGTCTCTGGCCATTCCAGAGTATGTTGCCACTCTCCAGTAGTTACCAGTCTGTGATAAGCATCATGCTAGTCCCTCCTTTGCGAGTAGGAAACTTTTTATCTTTTAGCTCATCGCACAGTCTCGGGGTCTACCCAGGCCCCGAGAAACTTTGCGAGTAGGAAACTCAGGGGCTTCGTCACTCTGGGTTTGTGTATTACTATGTACGGAATTTTGTTACGAAATTTTCCACTCGTTTGTGAAGCAAGCTCATTCCATTGAGTGCTGTGTTTCTGCGACCCATGTTATTGCACCTGTCTCCTCTTGAGTTAGCTTTGAATCACATGGTATTTCTCTGCTGTGCCAATCATTACTTGTCGCAAATGTCAGTCTGCAAAATGTGTGCGAGGACTTCGTTGCCACCGTCTGGATGGCAAGAGTCTGATCTTGAGCAATGCTTCGCTCAGGAAACTTGACAGGGGAGGAAAATTTGAAATACACTCCTTTGAAGACGGAATGTCTTCCATGGACAACCTTGCTGTCAATCAATCTGCTTTCGGTCTGAAATATGATATCAAACTCGAGTGGAGACATCAAGGGATATTGGCAATGTCACTTACATGGACAACCTTGCTGTCAATCAATCTGCTTTCGGTTTGAAATATGATATCAAACTCGAGTGGAGACATCAAGGGATATTGGCAATGTCACTCGTCTCTGACATGTCTATTCCAATGTTCCATGGTTTCAGTACTACTTGTGTTTCCTGCGTGCCACTAGAACTGGTCATCGATGCACTGTACACTAATTTCGGAATGCATGCGTTCCAAACGTGAGTTCTTTTCCAAGCGAATATGTGCATGGCTCTTGCAGTGGCCCACTTCTCTGACGTGTATTCCCATGTTCCATGCTTCAGTCCTGCGTGTATGCTCGCCACTAAGCTGGTTATCGATGCATTCTACACTAAAATCCATGGAATGCATGCCTACATGGGCCAGCACCGTGTCCACTGCGGGCAGTATGAATGTAAGGCCACAGCAGGCCTTGTTTCTGAGCGATTTGAGTTTTCTTTCTTCGATGTTTTCAGCGTATCAGCGTTTTTAACCAGGAGCATTGTTGTACACCATAAAAGCTCCGAGGTCGAGAAGGTACGCGATGATTTCCGAGGGCATCTTTTCTGGAGTTGCGAAAGAATGGACAATGAGTGAGAGGAAACTGTTAATCGCTTTTATCTCCTGCGACGGTCGATGCTTGGCCAGAAGCTTGAGTAGCAGGGGTTGGGATGTCCAGCGGATGAGCACGTTTTGGAACTGAGGCTGTTACCTTTTCTTTTCTGTAGGCGACACGTCTGGCGAGTCCTGCGTAAGCCGACAGTGGAACATGTGGGATATTCTGGGTAAAGTTCTTGGCGATGAATCGGAAAAGTATGTGGGACCGCTGTTCTCGTTTACTCAAGTGAATCGAGTCCAACAATTTCGCTGAGCAATGGCATAGGTCGATTATACTCTCGCTACTTCCCGAACAACTTTCCCTCAAAGTTAAAACTCTTTCTCTGTCGAGATGCCAAGTCAAGATCGATGGGTAGAGCAAAAGTTTCTTACCAACACCATTTGCCCTTTCTCATAATTGACAGCTTCGATTCCACTCCTCGATAACGACTGTTGCCTAGGGTTGCACTCTACTCCTCACTTAGTGTTGCTCTCTAGATGTTTACGGGAATGGGCATGGGGACCATCAGTGCAGCAGCAACACATAACCAGGAAGCTCTTCGACGGTCCCTTGGCATGTGGCCTGACCCCGAGAGAAAAATGTAATTCTACCCTGCTGCTCAGCAACGGGCCACTATTATGGTCGATGGTCCGAAAATCTTGTTGACAATTCGGTCCCCACTTTTGGCCTGTCTAATCAACCGGATCAAGCGAATGAATGATGCACCTGACCCTATTTTCCTAACCTCTGCAGATGGACATGGAGCTTGCAATCTATCGGTTCCACTTTCGTGCAATAAGCTACCTAATCGAAGCTGTAGAAACCGCCAGTCCGTAGAAATAAATAGTGCAGCTTTTGGTACGTGACCGTAGGAGGATATCGAGTTTCAAGGTAGATGGGGATCTGCCATCAACATGGAGATTCGGTTCGACTCCACGAGAATAGGAATTGGAAGCAGTCGTGTGGATAAAAAGTGATATGCTTTAATCCCGTCGAAGTGGAATTGCGAACATGCTACACGAAGATACTCTTTTCTTTCGGGCTGTGGTGTTCCCAACATTGCCACAGTAGTGGCCCGACTCTACTTTTGTACCCACTATAGCAATCCGATAACGTCTACTTTCGACACTTTTCCGTCTTGAGACTAGAAGTAATTCCCATCATGTGTCGCCACCCCCCGCCAAGTAAGTAGGTCGAGCGCGAGGCAAAGTCTTTGGTCTCAGTCAAACCGAACCCGACCTTTAAACGCCTCACCCTATATTTGCATGCAGCTTGACTACGTTCAGGACTACAGTCTAGCCGATCTCCTCTCCTTTGAGAGACTTTGTTGTCGAGACTTGACATGATGACTCGCGATTGAGAGTGAGGAATGATGATGAAGGGTGCATTACCTGCAATAGGCAGAACTAACGGCGTCTCGAGCGCTGTTATCCCAAAAGAGGGCTTCAAGGATGGTCCTAATTTTCCAGCATTACCAGGATGAACTCCGAAAAATGCTGTGCTCGTATGAACACCGAATGAGGAAAACTGGAATGCAGAATACTCCCCTGAAAAGTTGGGGTTTTCAAGGGACGTCTGTCTGAAGGAGCGAACGAATCGTATCGCTCTTAATGGGAAGAGAGGTGAGTGCAATCTTGTACATCAACAAACCTCGGTGAAGGTTTGGTACAAAATTGAAATTGTGTGAGTGTCGGCTGTCGAACGAATGGATCATGACACAATCCTCCTCATTGAAGAAGAGACCTTCTTAGTAACGAGATGCAATTTGGAGAAATAAAATGGGGGCTAAGTTCCTCTGTCCAAAGATTGCAATTCATGCCAACAACTTGCCTGTGCAAGGGTGAGCCTCTAGAAACTGAACAGCACTGTCGGAGGTAAAACTCTAAAAGCGACGCCTTTTTTTTTGGAGATTTACTTTTCTCTAAACTTGGACAAGGAGTCTTACAATCTGAGAGTTCAAAGCCGCACATCGGATCCACTCACATGCAGCAGTAGTGCCATGGTTTTGAGCTTGAAACCTTCCTTCACCTTCTTCATTTTTGTTAGGTTTCCTTTACGTTCTATACGAATGAAGAGAAGCAAAGGCTTGTGTGCATGACTGCAGGAATGCGACCTGTAACTGCTCTGATTCGTCGTACGAGAGCGTGGTGGGTTGGACAGGAGCCCTCGGACTCACTGCAGTGCGGCGCCGTAGCAGGCTACCACCACAAGAACTCGTGAACTGGACGTGGAGAGGTATGAATTAGCAACACCTGTCAATGACCTCGAGAGGAGAAGACCGGTTGAACTTATTTCGGCATCTCACTCCACCACCACGAAACCTCCGAGCGCAGTTCTGCCTCACACAGACTGGATCACGAAGCAAAGAGGTTCAGTATTAAACAGTGATTGTAGCTGTTCACCCATTTTAATCTGATTGGCGAGTTTACTTCCCAATTTTTCTGTTGCTCCACCGCATTCTGTAAGCGAGTAGCCAGTGCTGGCGAAGGCTTTTTGACGGAATGGGCCACTTCAAATTCGATGTTTATCCATCTTCGTCTTTTCCCGATTTTATCACTATCGACAGAATCAGTTGTGTGTCTGGGGAGCTTACGCTCCGCCAATCCGTCGATCCCCGACAGATCAAGTCCAACCAGTGCTCTGAGATTTTGCCGGCTACGTTGACAGCGAGAGGACTCACATAGGCCTTCAGCAAACCGATGCCGGCCGACTGTTTCCCGGGCCGAGTTTCTCAAGAAAGTCAAGGATTTCCTCCACGCTCTATAAGAAAAAGACAAAACAATAAGAACACCCGTTGTCGTGGGTGATTTAGTCTCTTTTAACTGTCAGAACAGTTACTTAGTAAAATTTCAGGGTAATTATAAAATATATAGCTTTCACACAATATTCACAATTTTTCCTCATTATTTTGATTTTTTTTTTCTCACACTGCTTATTTCACGCATTTTCGGAGACTCCGATGAAACCCTGAAAGTATTCGAAACATTTCAACCGTTGCTTCAACTGAGATGAACGGGTTTGAAATTCAATCAGCGGTTCACGTTATTGACGCAACACTGAAATTATCTGTCACCTTCACTCTGGACGTCTGCAATGAGGTCGGACGTGCAGAGGCTACGGGACGAACTACCGGCACGACAGCCCGTAATACGGGTGGCTCGGCCCGGAACGTCCGCAACGTAGTTTGTTTTTTCTGTGCCGTACAGTTTGTCGCTTATTATGTGAGTAAGATCAGATAGAGAGAGTGCCGGCCTTTTACAAGCAGTGGCGAGAGACCCATAGAGCACATTCCCTAAAGATGGAACGGAGTTCCATCGGGAGAAGTTTAAAATCTTTTTCATGTTCTAACTTTCTCATCCAAATCATTTAAAGTTCTCAGTCTTTCGAGGTATGTAAGTTTAGATCAGATAAAAAGTTTATCACATCCAACACTTGTGCATGGGTAGCAAACATGCCTACGTGGGTACTCTTATCGGGAGCGTTTTACAGAGCCTCTACGTGACCTACTGTCCTAGAGTTAGATGCATTCGATGTAATCCAATGCATATGCGTCTGATTACCTTTTGATCTAATCCGAGAGCCTCACAACTTTACTCACGTGATTGCGCTCGATCACCAATCTACCATCAAACCTGTTTTTCCAGTCTTTGTACCATGTGGCCGCGACGGTAGATAAATTATTTAAACATGTCTGGCCCGATTTTAAATTTCCTCCGTTTTTGAAAAGAGGAATTTGAAGCACTTTCGTCAGGTCTGTGGATTCCACGATCAGTGTCACTCTGCCTGCCAATCATGACCTCTGCATGCCAAACAACTGTCCATGAGCTTGGCCATACACTGTAACTGCAACCGACTAGTATCGCTGCAGTTGAGGAACTTGCTCCACGACAATCGAACACCTCCGTTGTTAACATCCAGCTAGCGCTTGGCTCCTCATGCATGTGGAGTGCTCGAGCAATTGGGACTATAACATGAACAGCAACAACCACACTACTGAGCAAGATCGCTGGCCATCTCACCCGCAAAGCATGATCCCAACCTTTTCCAACCCCAACTGGGTTTTGTTGATATGACGGTCATCCCGGTGCTCTTTGCTGCAGGTGACGGTGTAGACGGATTAGTTCTTCCGTTCTTGATGTAACGCCTGCTGTGTCACTTGATGCATTGCCCTTCTTGGGTAATGTATACAAGTTGGTATAGCATTTATTGGACTCCTGATCACTTATGGTGGATTTCCAGAGAGGTAAAAAGTTACAAATCAGAATGAAAGAGCCTATATAAGTTTGAGGTAGATTCTTACCACATAGTGTCTTAAACCTACAAGTATTCCAATATTAGAAATTTTTGAATAGAATTTTCTAAAATTACATTCCAAAATTTTATAATACATTGTATTTTTTATATTTATAAGATAATTTCTTAAACCAAACATTAATATTTTGGATCTAAAGATTGTTACTGCAAAACCTCCACATCGACATATTGTAATGTTGTATTTCTTGACTATATATACATTCATGATTGATCTTATGACAAATAATTAATCAATTAACAAATCGTGAGACTATAATTTCATTTGAATATATATGATAACATAATGATCATGACATTCATTCAAAATTCCACCCCTATTTAGGTAGTAACATGTATGCTTGCACATACGTTAGTTAGAGCCAATAGTGCAATTAGCACTGTTTGCACTAGACCTGCCATTAGATCAGACAATGCCGTTAGGAGGCCTAGGGCTCAAGGGTTACAATTTGAATTTTGAAGTTGAGTCTTTGAGAGTGGCTATGGTGGATAGTAGCTAATGTGGAAACCTAGAGTCTTTGAAACTCAAAATAGGTTCGGCTTGCATGTAATCTCTCTTTTATCCTATGGTTAGGAGCGGAGTGTTTTTGTGGATGTTTTAATAGTAGAAAAGATTATTTAGAAAACTCAAATTGGATTTTTTGATGAAAATTGTTCCTTCTTGGAGCGCTTAATGTGTTTTGACGAGCTTTAATATATGATAGCTTTGATGTCTTTGCTGTAGAGTGTATAAGGTATTGATGAAGTGAAGAACATGGTGGTGATATAAAAGTAGAGTCGATTTTAAGTTGGTGTGATAGATTTCAAACTTTTGTATTTTTTATTTTAGTGCTTAAAATTCAAATTGAGAATTTGGAGGGCAGAAGCATTGTTGAAAATTGATCAAGTGGGTCAATGTTTATAATTATCTTTGTGATTAAAATTAAGATTGGTAGAAAATTTTTTTAGTCAAAAGTACTTGAAATCCAAAATTTGGTATTTTGAAGTTTTCGAGTCAAAAATAGAAGCAGTAGACTATAGGATTATCATATAATGTCAGTATGATATGAAATTTAATGAGATCATAAAAGATATAAAATATTTTTGCATGGGGAAAAAGGTATCAAACATAGGACCAACAATGTCAAAATTGTAAAATTTTGATGTTTAGGGGTTTGAAATTAGAGTTGAAGATTTTTGAAATCCATAAGAAGTTTCAAACAGCGTAAGTTTACAAAAAAACATAAATAGAAAATTGGATGAGGTTGGCTTAAAACAATACCTTTTATGGCTAGATTACCAATGTTAGATTATCGATCCAGAGAGTAGAAGGCCTCTAAAATTAAATTTTTGTATTTTTGAATGTCCTCATAAGGCTATGTTACCCCAAATTGAGTTGGTTTGGCCCCTTTGATGGATATTTTTGAGATAAAGAATTGTAGTTCATGTTTTTTATGATTGATATACCTCCATCTTGACTTTCTATTTGTGCATCATATTTGTTTGTGTTGATGTTTGGAATGTTAGTGCTCATGTGTGCTGTCGATTATGTGGCTCGATTGGCGGATCAGTTAAACTATCTATGTTTTCTCCTTAGTGAAACATGACTTGAAGACATGTAGACTAGGTGAGTGCATGTGATAATGTCAGGTTTTAGATTGCCCTTGTGTTAGCACCTTGCGGTGTCTCACGTACCTTATGTTATAATTTCTATTTCAAGTTGGGGACTTCTTGCTGATTCATAGTGAAATTCTCTAGAGGTTTTGAAGGAGATACTACTAGGGTTAGTAGTGGATGTATTCGTAACGGAGTTCGATACCAATCTTGGCCTTTGAGATTCACATAAGACTTTGTTTTGGTATCAAAGAGTGACGAAATTGAGCTTCATGATATCTTGGAGTGTGTCCCCATACACTCCAAGATATCAGTAATCTACACCATATCATATCATATGGACCATATCTATGAAGCCAACAAGAGACCCATACGATCTTTTTATTTAGTTGGATTTATTGAGTTGGATGATTTCATACAAGAGTTTTGACTCATGATACAATTTACAGCGGATGAGTAATTCTATGTTGTTTAGTCTGTTTATAGCTTGGAAGGGATTATTCTAGAATTTGAAGGGTTTTCTGATGGATGATTATCATGAGTTTCGGCATGAACAACATAAGGAGATTAAATAACGAGACAATACTAGTCCCCAAACTACATCTCTATTATTTCTGCTATAATGTTTGGTGATGCGAGTTCATCCTTTGTACTTGTTACTGATGTTAAGGTTGGAGCTGGTCAGTTGGGAAGAGTTTAGAGGTTCCAACCTTTAATCCTATTCTTGAGTTCTTCGCACAATTGAGGAGAGATAACAAGAGGGTGAAAACTGACAAACTACAAGCTGCAAGAATTCCAACAGAAGACTAGGTAGAGTCTAGGTAGATTCTTCTAGGTACTTGTATGTATCAATTGATTAATATTACCCATGGGGTGATATAGTCACAAGCTGTTCAATGGAGATGTAGAGTGAAAGATGCTATTTTATTACACAAAACATCATCTACGTTGGCCATTGTGTTTTGTCTTGATGAACGTATTGAACTTTACATGCAGAAGGAGAGAGTGATGACTGTTGGATTTAACAAAGATTCACATACTTATCAACTATTTCACATTATCAGTATACAACACAAATCTAGAGTGATTATGATAGACATGTGGGACAATCTCGACGGAGGTTAATGAAGATGTTGGATCAAGACCATCATTTTTAGTTCAACAATGAGGTGTTGGGATGATGTGTTGGACATGTGATGTGCCACATCACAAGAAGAATTGTCTTCAAGATCAAAGAGTGGATCATGTTGGATCAAAATCATGTGAGCATTGTGACAAACATTGTTACATGATTGATCAATATTTTGATCTCCATCCAAAATTACAATCAACAAGAGTTATCATGGTAGTCCTTGGAGGAGGACGATGAGTTCAAGGTGGTAGGGTGGTGGTAGAGGACAAATCCCTAGTCAAGTTTTAGCCCATGAGGCTAATCATGACGTGAACATGACATCTCAATTGGAGCATAAGATAGCCAATATGGCTACAACATAGCAAAAGTCAAATCTTGAGATGGTGACTCTACTTCATATGATGGAGATGTTTTACAATTCATATGTGCATCGACACAAACATGTGCAATTGTTGTGACTAGTAGTGCAATACACACTATTGAGTCTAGAGGAGTGAGTGGAGTTGGATCCACAAAGAGTGGAGGTTAGCCGGCAAGTCAAACTTCCTTGTTGTTCACATTGTCTAAAGCACTCAATATCTTATCCATGGCTCCTAGACAACCTATTGGAGAGATGAGGGTAAAAGCCATTATTGATGTACTTAAAGATGGAACAAGTAGGGTCGAGCCATCAACATCATATGAGATAACACCCAAGGCAATGTTGGGGATGATAAAGACTCTTGTTCATTCTTCTATATTCTCAGCCAAGGATTTATGGGCATTGGGGATGTCATCATCCCATGTATTACGATTGACAACCACACTGTGCAAAAGCAAAGAGGATGTGTTGGTTGCTTTTGATACTGACAATACTAGCAGTGTTGATCATGGGATCAAGACAAATACTAGTGGAACTTGACAAGTTGCCATTGCTCAAATGATTGAGTTACAAGTGAGGCCAATATACGATTATACCAAGTGTTATCAAGTGCAGTGATGTTGGATAATATGATTGATGTCTTCTATTTGATCGGACCTTGAAGAAAAGTTATTGATCTCAATGAGTATTGTTGGATTCGGGTGCATAACCCCTTATGTTGGGCAAGAATACACTGCTTGGTCATGGTTTACAAAAGATAAATGTGGAGAGATGTCCATTTCAGATTCAGACATCTCTTGGAGGTTCTAGTGATGCATCACCACCATACATCACCCAGATGAAATTGACTATGCAAATGCAACTAGATCATATCATAAATAGCTCTACAATGAGAGCACATGATGTAGTAAAACTTGCAGAGACATATGATGTATTGGTGGGTGTGATATACATGATGGGGTTTAGCATTGATTATTAGGAGGAGACAATCTCTTATTGGTTAGGTTGGAAATTTGCTAAGGGTTGAGTGAGTCAATTACAAGTGCATTCATTACTGATTCTAACCCTTTACTAAATGAATGTTTGATGTATGTTGCAACCTTAAGTGCTTGTGTTACTTGACCTGGTGATTTCTTGGAGTGAGATATGGATGCACATGACAATCCATATTATTATCATGCTAAGCCTTAGTGAATAATGTCATTCATGTTGTATTAATCACTAGATACTTCATGTATGAAACTAAAATAGTTGGCATATCAGCTGATACATCAGGCTTGGAATGAGACTTTTGCTCTAGAGATAGAGGAGAGGAAGGGAGTTATTCTCACTTCCGCTATGTTATCACCTTTAGATACAACGTCTATTGCTTGGAAATATCCAAAGGAGGGCATATGTGTGATGGATCTATTTGGAGGGATCAACATAGGTTTGATTATTGTTTTGTAGTCTGATATATGAGTACATCAATACTTGTATGTGGAATGAGATGAGATAATAAGACATGTTTCATTACACCATGTGGTGTAGTTGGTGCGACGATATCCATATCTTCTATCATTGTATGTGGTTCAAGGATATGAATAGACCTTTCTGTTAGATATTTCTTTACTAGGGGTGCAAGATCTTGGTTGACATGTCCATATATTTGATTATTGATGGATGATCATGTTAGGTACACACACGGGTTGATAATGATCATGGACTACAAGATTCATGTTTTGGCATGTTTTGGGAGATGTTACTTGTGTTATGATCTCTCTAATCAAAGTAGACATATTCACTTGCATACATTTTGTAGAATGTTTCCATGTTGGGTGATCCCGAGTGCACATAAGGGACGGTCATGGATTGGACCATCGATATTATTGGATGCATTGAGAGTAGGATCTTGTGCAGATCATCTACGTCTATGGTGGACAAATCTTAAACGTGGATCTTAGAAGAGAAATTTTATTAAGGATTGCAGAGGATTGCAGAGGCACTCACATCTCATAGTGGAGAGTATTTTGCATACGTGTAGACACTCCCAAAATTTTTCTATGCTGAAATTTCACCCATGGAAGTGATGAACCTTGTGGGATAGCCAAGAGCTGCATTATCCAAATTGTTGAATTATCCAACTTCCCATGACTACATAGAGAGGGAGGGTTTGAACATATATGGGATTCTCACTTACAACGGTTGGTGGAACCCAATGATGATTAGAGAGAGTGAACTATGGACTTTTGTATTGATATTACAATAATATCTACATTGTCCAAGGCATCATGACATCAATTGTTGGATCATATTATAAACCTAAATGGTTTAATATGGATTATGAGCCTTGGATTAGCTAAGCAGAGATACATGCGATCCACAAATATTATTGCAAGACCATTGATTAGCTTTTTGCCTACCAAAACGGTGGAAGCACAAGCTGGAGCAAGAAGTGTCCAAGATCTCATCCTTGGTCATATGGGGATGTTAGCGAAGAAGAGATAGAGTCTTCTTTTAGTATGGTTGTAGTTTTTTGAATGGAGCAAGGGGTAGTTACCATTACGAAGCTTTATGATACAACTCAAAATGTTACAACCAGTACGGATGAAGTTGTTCACACCAAGCTAGTAGAGCCTAGTATGTGAAAGAAAAAAAAGATTTATGCTCAAGAGGTTATGTAGCAACAAGACACTACGTCTTTTACTTCTAGTGTTGATGCAGAAGAGATTTAGGATATTGACATTGACCCAAAAGTGACAAGAGAAGAAAGATGTAGGATGTGAAGGTTTCTAAGGAGTTTTAGAAAATATTTTGCCTTTAGTATGAAGGATTTAGGTTGTTTGAAGTTACATGATATACGAATTAATTTGACAATTGATGCAATAGTCTTTCATTGTCCCTATCAATACATCAATATGGAGAGAGATTTGATCCAAAGAAGGTATCAAGAACTTCTAAAGGCTAGTGAGATATCATATGGAGAATATGCCTGTGATGTGGTGATGCTAGTGAAGAAGGATATGCATGGTAATTATAGATATAGATGCATGTGTGGTGATTATCGATCTATCAATTGATAGACAAAATCTAATTGATATGCTATGCCTACACATGAGGAGATCTTTGATGTGGTTGGACATGCAAAGATTTTCAATACATTGGATTGTGAACATGATATCATCAGTTGTGGATTTGAGATACAGATAAGACCAAAACTATCTTTTGGACAATTGCTTCGCATGGTAAGGATGTGTTATACCGTTTGTGTTAAAAATGCACCTGTTGAGTTTTAGAGAGTGATAAATAGGATCCTAGCCAGATTTGATTGTGCTTGAGCCTATATTGATCATATTATGATATATAGTGTTACAATGGTGGTGCATGAGAGAAATTTGCATGAGGTATTTAAGCGATTAATTGCTCATGACCTCAAGATGCATCATGAAAAGTGTAAGTTTTGTAAGGATCAGGTAGTGTATTTGGGTCATACCATATACCCAAGAGAGTTGATTACTAGGATAAAATTCTAAGTAGTATAAATAGAGAGGTTGAGAAGCACCTCTCAAGTTAGTTTTGAAGAAGTTTTGTGATCTTAGTTTTGGAGAGACCTTGTTTTGGAAAGCTTGGTTTTTGAGAGTTCATATTGGGGTTGGAGACTTGATCCAATGAAGACTTTTGATCATCAAAGTATCCCTTCCTTTTGAGTGATAGATATCTTACTCTTTGTGAGAATTTGCATCATGGAGTTTGGAATTTGAGAGTTTGTGTAAGAGTGTGCATTAGAGTCATGGTCATCGGGTTAAAACAAATCCTTCTAGATTCATGATGAGTTTCCAAAAAGCCATTGGAAGTAAACCTTAGTGATAGTCAGCCCGGAGATCACATATCCATGTAGATAGCGGTTAGGAGTAGTTACTAGAAATTGTATAAATATGAGTAGATATAGTGAAGAGGGGTAATCTTCTTCTATTGCAAGGGTTTATTGTTGAACTGCAAATGTAGTCAGGGTAGAACATGAGTCTGAGGAGTTGAGGACGTCTAACTTGATCGGCCTAGATTAGAATTGCAAAGTGACCCAAGTACTCATCCATGATCTATTAAGAATTAGATGCCTCAGTAGAACTTTGTTGAGATTACCGCCTTGATTTTAATTTGTAATAGAGTTGATCGACCTCTCCATCAGTAAATCTTTGGGAATTCTATCAATTCATGGTGTAATTGTCTGTGATGGATGTCTAGGTGTAATTGTCTTTGATGTGCATGAGTCGAATTATGCACTTAGAAATTGACATATTTAGCTAGGCTCTTCGGACCAAGAATATTCAGAGTATGGAAAAGATGCATAAACTCATCATTTCATCTCTGAATACGAGTAAGCACTCTGTTCTCTTGGGAACGAATCTCAAATTCACTATATTCGATATTCCTTTGTATAATTTGTCTATTATATTTGGCTTGGAGAAAGGTCATATGAGAGACTTTGACATCGAGCTACAATGATTGGTCATGAGTTTTTGATTTAATTGGAAAACATCTCTAGCGTCATTCTCGCCATACATTTTATTATATGGTGGAGATTCAGACTTACCTACATCTATTTGTCGAGAGTCAGTCAAAGTTTTGGACTTGGATAACCCTGATGTTTTTGATAGGGTGTGTTTTCAAAGGGCAACAGTCTTTCATAGAATAATACACATGACATTTGAAAACACATAAAGATACTTTAAGTTATGCTATCATCCGAGGAGGTGGATATCGAACTTCAATTCACAGATTTCATGTTGATGATTCTATTTACTTGCAACAAAGTGCACCAATAACATTGGATGTTACTATTGGTCTATAAGACCCATGGTTGTATATATAGGATAAAATGTGAGTATATCTAAAGTGTAATTAAATTTATCTTAGGTGACTTAGTGTTTAGCTAGTTATTGTTAAGTTGGAGAAAAATATAAGGTAGCTTTTGATGTAGTATATGAGAACAATAATTTTTTTTTGTTTAGAGGAAATCAAGGAATAGATTCTATCACATGAGTATCTTGATTTTCCTTGACTTGGACTAGTTTACATTGGTTTGACTTTGAGAGGACCCTTAAATCTAAGGGCGAGATTGACTTGGTACAACAAATCAATTGTAGTGTAGTTGGGCTTTTAGAAGATCCAAGTAGACCAATTGCATGTTGCCATATATTAGCCCATGTTCCATACCTTTTGGGAGCTCTACTAATCCGATTTGATGATCTACTAATAGATGGTTCTAGTTGATCTCCATCGTTTCGTACTTTTTCTTGAGGCTCAGTAACGACAACTTGCTCCTCCAATTCCTGTTGTTTAGGAATTTGCTCCATCTGTTATGAAGCTTATCCTAAAGACGCATCATTAAACCCATAATGATCAATCTCCCCCTCAACAACATTAGTGAGTGGAGATTTGCTCTTGTCAGTACGGGGAGCCTGAGATATCTCCCTCTCTTTCAATGATCTAGGCTCATTGAAAGAAACATCCCTACTGACAATCACCTTACAAGCTACAGGATCCCATAGCCTATAACCTTTCATACCACTTGCATATTCAAGAAAATGACAATTCTTGGATGTAGAATCCAACTTCGACCTTTTCTCCTTAAGGTATGAGAGGGTAAGCAAGTGAGAGTCAGCCCGAAGGTCAATAGTTGCACGATTCTGCGAGTATGTGATCCAAGCCTAACAATTATGCGGTCAGGGTTGAGATGTGTATTATGTGGATCAGCTGGTGGAGCAAACAATATATTGATTTTTTATTCTTGTTTCAGAGGATGGCATATTTCATGTTTGACACCTTCTCTCAATGTGGTGTTCAAAGGACGGTGGAGATATCTTCAATGCGATTAGCGGACAAGCTGGTTTGACCGTTACATGATATGGATTGTAAATAGACGACTAACGATAGAGCATCATAGCACAAGGTCTTATGACCTTAGTCCCACAAAGGGCATATCATGTTGAAAGAGAGATTACAGTCTAGCCAAATCCACTTTGTGCTTCAAAGACTCTAAGTTCTTGCACTAGCTACTCCCCACCATAGCGACACTCTCAAAGGTTCAACTTCAAAAATTGTAACCAAGGAGCTCTAATTCAAACTCTAACCCTTGAGCCCTAGGTCTCCTAACCGTAGTTCTGGTGCAATGTAATTTTTCTTTTATGCTATGGTTATGAGCGGAGTGTCCTTGTGGACGTTTTGAGAGTAGATTAGATTTATTGTGGTACACTTGTGTTGGTGTATGACAGTCTATATATTGTGATGTTTGATGTGACAACAATGTATGTTGTGATGTGATATATATGTGCACGACACGATATTGAATGATGCTTGAACATGATCACATACCATACATTTGGCCACAAACTGTTGCACCTCAATTTGCATACCTCTCCACCAAAACTGACTTTGAAGTAAGCTATATGTCCGCTTCACTCCAAAATGACCTAACTTCTCATGAGCATGTCTAACTAACTGTGCTCTCTTAGATGGAAGTGCACAACAGAAACATTGTCATCTCCTCATACTCGAAGAAGGTGTCTATTTTTTCATATGAACTACCGAGCTCTTGGTAAAACTCGATTCCACTCCTTGGCACTCAAAATGCCCACCAAAGCACATGTACAAAGATACTCCAACACCACCATGTCATCATGGATGTCTCAACTTACCATCAAATTGTCCTTAGTCTTAGCATCCAGGGATAACATATCCACTCTCTAATCCAAGAGAGATATCACATCACTCTCAAGTGTCAATATATTAAAAAAGGTAGATGCATGCCAACCCGGCACCATCTTCTTATCAATATCATTGTGCCATCAAACCCTAATTTTGTTAACTTGACTTGTACATGGGTTTCAACTTAATCCATCTGAATCAAGGTTCATCACTCCCGGTTTATGTACAATCGTGAAATCATACTCTTGTATATAAAAATCTATCGTGCAAGCTTTCTTGTAAGCTTGTTTGATTCCATCAACCATTTCAATGATTGATGATCAATGATGAGAGTGAAGATGTTTCCAAAAAAATGAAATTTGAAATATGGCATCTTCCAAACAGTTGCCAAACATTCTCCTTCATAAGAACTATACTTTGACTATGTTGCATTGTTGGAGCGGCTTGCATAAGTTACTTAAAACTCTTTCCCCTCATCATCATGTTGGGTAAGCATTTCTCTCAAACCCAACATAATCCACTCAGTATGTACTTGAAAGGGACTACCTCTCACTAGTGTACTCAAAATAGGACCAGATGTCAACCTTTCCTTGAGCTCAACAAAAGCTCTCTCTTGTTCATCTCCCCAACGTCACTCTTGATCTAGCTTTGTCACCTTTGTCAAGGCTTTGGATTTAGTGCTAAATCCATGCATATATCAAAGATAGAAGTTTGCAAGTCCAAGGAAGGCTTGCATCCTATTCACATTTAAAGGTTGTGGAATACTCAAGATTGCCTCCACCTTGGTTTGCTGGTCCACTAGGTATAGGCATACCATATCAATGAGATTTTTTTTGTCGATTAATAGATTGGTAGTCACCACACATGCGTCTTTCTAAATATTTGTCATGTATATCCTTTTTCACTGGCATCACCATAGTAGATGCATACTCTTCATATGATATCTCCACTAATCTAGCCTCAAAAAGGTCCTTACATCTACTTTGGATCATATCTCTTTCCATATTGATGGACTAGATGAGTCTTTGCTCAGCCAAATCTGAGGCTCACAATCCATGTCAAACAATTGAGGTCCATAGCCTAATCCAATACTTGATGTCATGATGCCTCCAATCCAAAACTTCAATCAAAACACAAGCCTGAGTTGAAAACTATATCTCTGTTGACTCAGATCTCCCAAAACCCTTGTAAGGTTGTCAAAAACTCCCCAAATACACTCAAAGGTCTAAATTTCTCACTCTAATTTTGAATCACCACTTCAGAGTGACAAATCCTTCAAATCCATCCATTCTTGAGCCCACATCGTAGCTCTTCCCGTCAGCTCTCCCACTCAATCCTCAGATCTCCGAATGTCTCCCTGGAAGGTCTCCAAAACTCCTCAAAACCTCGAAGAAGTCGCCCAAGTGCCCTCATTGGCCCAAACTCCAAGACCAATGAGAATGAAGAGTGTTATTTTGACCTCTAGTGTGGCCAAATTAGCTCCATTTTAACTTAGAGCTTTACAACTATACTAAACACACTACTTAGCCATCCTATACACAATATAAGTTACCATTAATAAAGAGTCAAAATGACAACTCGAAACCGGCTAAGTATGAACGGAACTACAAACGGAACAGGGGAGTTTATAACTTGAGAATAATACTCCTCGCCAAAGTTCCTAACAATCAACTCCCTATGGCTTGTTTTCAGTAAGCAATAGTGATGGATTGGAACCCATGTGTTGAAAGCCACCACTACTGGTAAGTTCAAATCCATAGGGCCCAAACTAAATCAAAACGTGCACTGTTACGTCCCAAATCGCGCCGTAGGAAACAACTGGAAGAATAATCGGGTCTGGAGAGTTTATCACTTGTTGCAGAAAGTTATCTCCAAAATGATACACTAACCACGTCCGAAAATGATCACGATGAAGACACCGGATGTTGATCACAAATGGATTAGGCATCGATACATATGGAGGATCATGTTGTCCTCTATCCATGTCCTCGTCGGCTCCACTTCGATCAGATAAGCTTTTTAGTCATGAAAGTGATGTGTCTAGCTCTCTCCCATATCCTTTCCATCCTGACTGCGCTTTATATCTGATAAGGTCCAAGATAATATCTCTTGGAGCCTTTTCAACATCATGACCCTACAAAGTTGATCCAACGGTGGGCTCATAACAGCCTTACAGTGCGCAATGGGTTATCTAAAGTATCGCCGTCATGACAACAGCTCTGAAGATGACACATGTCATCATCTTCTCATAGTTGCCGCGTCACAACACGACAACGGCATCCTTAGTTAATAGATATAAATACAATGTCGTGATTGTATATGTATGTGACTATACTATCTCCACCTTGTGTAACATCTAGTTTAATTCTCATTAACTAAAGATGGTTATAATTATCTACATACATTACATTCTCGGCAAGAGATGTGTCTAGGTAGCGTGAGACAAAATTCTCACATCCTATTGTCAATCCAAGAATGCAAAAGCTGTATGTCAAAGTCATACATCCCTCTAGAAGCAAGAGATTAGGAGGAATACCCAAAGGATACCATGCACTATACTTTGACAACTTGACTCTCAAGCTTACAAAATGAAAGTAGGAAGTCAAGTTGTCAAAGGTTTGGAAAATCTGGTCTACATGACCCACAATGTGTGTGTAACCAATCTTGGTTAGTCATAGTTAGTTTAGCCAAAGTGTAGAGTGGTCACTAGACCACAAAAAGACAAGATAGTGATGTGCACTATCCAAAAAGCAAAAGGGTAAATGACGAGGTGGCTACCATGCATTGGTGGATCAGATTGTGTGCTAGACGTCTGTTAGGAATTGGGTAGGATAAGATAACAAAACATGCAACCTACGCATGTTATAGCCATGTGGCATAGTTTGGATTTCGGACTCCTCTAGTCCTATAGTATATAAATCAAGGAGAGGTCTTGAGAAGACATCTCTGATCTTGGAAATCATTCTGGAGTCATTGCCTTCAGTGTTACAATGGTATCAGAGCATGCTTATTGTTCCTATGAGTGTGGATCACCCCTCTTGGAAGAATAGTCTGGGTTGGTACAATTATTTGAAGAGAGAGTGTTTGTTAGATATTTGGCGGTGGCCATTGAGCCGCAAGTAGTGGAAGGGGGTTATTGTGGGTGCGGGGTTATGGATGGGGAGATAGAATAGTACCGAGATTCCCATTTCTTAATCCTTTTCATGTCAAACTGTTATACATTGAGAGAGCAAGGTTGACGCAATATTTGGTTTATCATTTTGGTGCCAACTTCATGGACCAAGTGATGAGATCTCGAGATCCTGTTATCTTACCTATAGTCACCTACGATGTTACTTGGGATCTCACGATTTACATTTTAGTTTAGAGATGGACCTCAATAGACCACCACCTGTGAGATTCAACACACGGTGTGAAATCTATTGTGTGTATCATCCTAAAGCTATGTTTTGAGCCTAGTTATTAGAAACTTTGGAGAGGAGTATTACCATGAGGTGATAGCATCACCTATTCCTTTTGTGTTGCCAATCTTGAGAAATTGGAGAGTGTTCATCTTAACCCTATACTAAGAGAGTGGACGGAGGCGAATCATGGAGGACACTTTGAGAGAAATGATTCAGGAGTTGAGAGATTTGAGAAACGCATTTGAGCAAAGCAGGACTCAAGTACAAGAATTAGCTCAAGAATTGTGACGGTCAAAAGCGAGAGGAATGGAAAATGAGAGAATGAGAGAAACTCAAATGGAGATGGAGCCATCACCATTCATGGTGGAGAGTGAAGAAACAGTGAGAGCCCGTGCTCTTGAAGCCCAAGCGGACAACGAGCAAGAGAGCTAGATCTTCAGACATCCATGATTCGAAGATGACAAAAAGCTTGTAAGATAGAACCTTACCGAGGTAGTCGAACCATGGGAGTTTTGGAAGGTTGGATTGAGAGAATGGAGTATCATCTTGCTTTGTTCAATATCAACGATCACATTGCAGGTCTTTTTGTTCGTACTTTGTTGTTGAAGAAAGCATCTACTTGGTTTCAGGGTTGGATGATGGAGCTCAATGAGTCAGGCCAACAGGTTACTTGGAGTGCAATGAAACGAGGTCTTCTTCAGAATTTTCAAGCAGTTGATCCCATCATCACGGCACGGATGAGATTGTGGAAACTGGAACAGAAGGGAAGTGTGGAGGAGTACATTGAGAAATTTCGAGATCTTGAATTCAGATCTGAGATATGAGTGGGGCTGAAGCCCTTGATTTATTCAAGAGAGGGTTGAAGAAAAGATTCAACGGGGAGGTGATTCAGGATAATCCAAGCAACCTGAACGAGGCTATTGCTTGTGCACAACGAATGTCCAACGTCTACCACAACGGTGGAGAGGTATCAGTTTCCACGAATCAATACTATGGACCCATGCCTATGGAGTTGGGCAACATAAGGAGGAGAAGATTTCATTCCAAGGGGAGTGAGCACAAAGGAGGAGATCGTAAGTAACTCAAATCCTCACCGAAAGGAAATACAAGAGGAGGAGACGGAGTGGAGGGAAGACGAGAAATGAGGCTATGCTATAATTGTGGAAGATTTGGTCACATTGCCATGAATTGCCGTACCCGAGTTCTAGCAAGAGGAGCTAGATCCCCCTATCGACGAGCTCTCAACAATCTAGAAGGTGGAGACGAAGTGACCGATGGAAACCCGGGAAGCGGCGAGCACGAAGTAACCTTGCCTCGCGGCCCTTCTTGGTTCGATGAAAGGAGGAAGGGCGAGGGAAGGAAGCACAAACATGAGGTAAATGGTTTGAGAAAGAAGGAAACATGTTTGATTGTGACGGGTGGTGAGATAGAAGGAGTAAAAGTGAGAGTGTTGATTGATCCAGGAGCTATAGAAAATTTCCTATCTCGATCTATTGCTATAAAGTTGGGATTAGCTTTAGAGAAAGATGAGAGTGAAAAGGTAGAGTTGCCAAACGGGCAAACAGAGAGCATTGAGAGCATTCCTAGGAAAGTGGAGTTGAAGATTGGGCAATACAAGGAATCGTTGGAGTGGAGAGTAATTCGATTAGCTCGCTATGATGCTATTTTGGGTATGACTTGGATGGAAAAATATAATCATGAGGTAGATTGGCGAAGGAAGATAGTAAAAACCATCAGTTGGAGGATCTTTGGAGATAGACTTAGATCAGGACACAAAAACTTACCTCTCTACGTGATAGGAAGAACATTATCGTCACAAAGATGTATGTTTTTGGGCCTAATAAGAGATGTAAGCGCTCCAAAAGAGCAATCTTTTTTATACATGAGGAGTTAACTTGTATCTTGAGCGAGTTTCAAGATGTTTTTCGAGATGATTTGCCTCGGGTTTACCACCAAGAAGGAGAGTGGATCACAAGATAGAGATCTTACCAAGAAGTTCTCCTCCTTGTAAAAGTCCCTATCGACTTGCACCAAACAAGCTGGAGGAATGCAAGGCACAATTGGAAGAGTTGTTGGAGAAGGGGTTTATCCAACCTAGTGTGTCACCATATGGAGCTCAAAGTATTGTTTGTGAAGAAGAAGGACGGCTCCATGCGGATGTGCATGGACTATCGTGCTCTAAATCAACAAACGGTGAAAAAAAAGTATCCATTACCGCGAATGGATGACTTGTTTGATCAACTTCATGGAGCTAAGTATTTCACCAAACTTGATCTTAGAAGCGGATACAATCAGATCGAGTGGCGGATGAAGACATACAAAAACGAATTTTTAGAACTAGATATGGACATTTTGAGTATCTAGTTATGCCATTTAGTTTAACCAATGCCCTTGCCACATTCATGGGACCGATGAATGATATTTTTAAGTAAATATCTAGATAAATCAGTGATTGTGTTTTTAGATGATATCTTGATATATAGCAAGTCCTTACAAGATCATCAGAAACATCTACGAGAAGTACTCCAAGTGTTGAGAGAAAATAAGCTGTATGCTAAGATGTCAAAATGTGAGTTTGGCAAAAGCGAAGTAGATTACCTAGGCCATAGAGTTAGTGCAGATGGCATCCAAGTCATGAGTGACAAGGTGAAAGCCATTCAAAATTGGACTGCCCCAGAGAATCAGACTCAACTACGTAGTTTCTTGGGTTTAACCGGCTTCTATAGAAGATTTGTGGAAGCTTTTGCTCGTATTGCTCAAGCTTTAACAAGTCTCTTAGGCCAAGGGTGGAAATGGCAATGGGGTACAACTCAAGAGATTGCATTTCCGGCTTTGAAAGATGCGCTCTTACATGCACCAATCCTTAAATGGTATGAACCAGGTAGACCAACAAAACTTGCTACGGATGCATCAGGTGTGGCAGTTGGAGGAGTGTTACAAAAGGAATGGAAAGATGGATGGCACCCAATTGTTTTCTTCTCACGAAAACTTTTGCCGGCGGAGCAAAATTATCATACCACAGAGAGGGAGGAGTTAGCCATTGTCTTGGCTACTAAACATTGGAAGCACTATCTCGGAGATAAGGAGTTTGTGGTTGAGACAAACCACAAGCCTTTGGTTTATTTAGAAACTCAAAAGGATCTCTCAAAGCGGCAGATTCGTTGGGCTGAATGGCGACAGCGTTTCAACATGAAGATCGTGTATGTGGAGGGGAAGAAGCAGCTTGCCGATGCATTGACACGAATGTCGTGCATTAATCACATCACGGAGGTGAAGATTCACTCTGAATGGTGGGAGAACCTAAATCGCGCTACCAAGGAGGATGAGAAGATTGCACAAGCCCTTCAACAAGGTCGAGCACATCTTGCACGGGGATTGGCGCTCCGTAAGGGAAAGATTTGGATACCCTCAGATGTTGCTCTCCGTACGACAGTGTTAGAGGAGGCACATGATTCAGCTTTTGCGGGCCATGTAGGAGTGGAGAAGACCATTGAAGGCATCCAAAGGGTATACTTTTGGCCAAAACTAAGAGAGGACATCACCAGCTATGTTCGAAGTTGTGTGGCTTGTCAACAAAACAAGGCTAGCAATCAGAAACCAGCAGGTCTACTACAGCCTCTACTAACACCTACTAGAATATGGGAGCACGTTAGTATGGACATTGTATGTGAGTTACCAATGACGTCTACGGGTTATGATTCGATAGTCATTTTTGTGGATAAATTGAACAAGATGTCTCAAAGACAGTTACTGCACCTGAACTTGCTCGAATTTATATGGATGCAATTTTTGCTCAACATGGTTTAGCTACAGTGCTCATCACCGATAGGGGCACTCAATTTACTAGCATGTTTTGGAAAACCCTATTTGGGCTATTCAAAACAAAACTAGCCATGTCCTGACTTATCATCCTCAAGCGGATGGGCAAACCGAAAAGAGCAAATAGAACTATTGAGGACATGCTTAGAGCTTTCACTTTGGAAGAGCAAGAAGGTTGGGATGCACTTTTATCCTTGATTGAGTTTGGTTATAATAACTCAATCAATGCATCCACAAAAGTAAGCCCATTCTTCTTGATGTATGGAGAACACCCTATCACACCATCTAGCTTGGTGAGTGTATGTCACATGCAAGAACCATCAACCCAAGTTGAAGCAGTGAACGAGTTTGTGGCACGAGTCCAACAAGGAGTGCATCAGGCATAGCAAAAATTAGCCATTGCCCAGAATCGGCAAAAACAATGTGGTTATGGGGTTGTGGTTTTGTAGTTGGGAGGAGATACATGATGGAGTGCTAGGTTTCTTTATCGTTCTCTTTGTGCAAATTATAGCTTCACTTTCCCTCATGGGGCCGCCAAAAGCGGTGTGTGATACACCATGTCCGGTGTGTCATTGTCTCTTTACCTCGCAACACATAAAAACCCATGTGGGAAAGATGCACAAAGATTATGATAAGACTACTTGGGATGCGCATGTGAGGAGGACGGTCACATCGACATTGGTATTTGTCACTTTGGAGAACACACAGACTACATTGACTCCTTTGTTGAGCATTCCGAGTATATCGATCGGGTCGTGGGAGTGGTTAGCTTTCCATACATGTTCGATTCTAGGGCTTTTTGAAACTAGATTTCCATGTCCACGTTTATTCCATAGGTTTCCTCGTGCACTCTATGATGAGGCTAGACGTGCTTTTTGCTTACCACTCGATCGGTTGGATCGCGATCCCATGGACGAGTTAGCGTGGTTTTTGTTTCTATGACTTCCACGATGATGTATATGTTATACTAGAAGGAGACATGCTGGACATAGGGAGGTGGCAGCTAGATTTCGGAGATCCAAGCAGGGGATTGGACTACATTGCATGAGCAGTCTGTTTGGGCCACACATGTTAGGAGTCGGGTTCAGTCACATGATACTTCTGATTCGGTGCGATTACGACGGTGTAGGATCTTGGAGCAAGCCGGGGAGTATAGTAGGGCTGCACGAGCCCTTCATCCTTTGTCCATGGCTAGTCCTACTCAGGAGACGATTTCCTCTTTATGCCTTCTACATCCATCCATGGGCGAGGAATACCATTAGAGGTATTGGAATATCAGCCAGAGGAGCCATTATGTCTTGATAGATCATTATTTGCCCATTATCTATGCACAACCCCATGTTTATCCTCATGGGATTTGTCAGGGATGGTATATGAGCATCTTCTAGATTGCTTTCATGCGGATGATCCCTCTAGTGGTTTCACAGAGTTGTTCTAGGTGGCTGCATCAGTTGCGAGTGGGGAGATTCCGTTGTAAGTTAGTAAGGTTCTAGATGCTAGTCGACTTCTTACGATGGAGAAGGACATTGGGGGCATCAGACCGATTGCTATTGGAGAGGTCTTATTACGATTAGTCCGTCGCACCGTTGTCTTGCATCATCACTCACACTTCCAAGAGCATCTTTGTCCACATCAGTTTGGAGTCACCACACCATGAGATTGTGAGGCGGTGTAATACTGAAGGTAATGACTCCGGAATGACTTCCAAGATGGGAGATGTTTTCTCAAGACCTCTCCTTGCTTTATATACTGTAGGACTAGAGAAGTCCGAAATCCAAACTGTGTCATATGGCTAACATGCGTAGGTTGCATGTTTTGTTATCTTATCCTAACCAATTCCTAACAGACGTCTAGCACACAATCTGATCCACCAATGTATGGTAGCCACCTCGTCATTTACCTTTTGCTTTTTGGATAGTGCACACCTTTATCTTGTCTTTTTGTGATCTAGTGACCACTCTACGCTTTGGCTAAACTTACTATGGCTAACCAAGATTGGTTACAAACCTCTTCCCATTTAAGTCGCAACGTCCTCATTGCAAGAAGACTCAAAAGTCTCTACAAGTATCTTGGCATTTGTAAGATTTGCCAATGGTTTCCAAGTAACTTCATAAAGTGGATAACCTTTCCATTGGACTAGATATTCTACTTTTGGGTTCCGCTGACCTCTTGTCCGTTTCGTGAGGATTCTCTCAACCTCATATTCCTCTACACCATCAATCATGGATGGTAAAGGAGGAGGTTGATGTGGGTTGCCAAAGGAAGAAGATCGTGGTTTATACTTCCTCAAGAGAGACACATGAAAAAGGGGATGTATTTTCATGTGTGTTGGCAACTCTAACTTGTAGGCAATTTCTCCAATCCGTTGGACAATCAAGAAAGGTCCACTAAACCGTGGATTTAACTTTCGAACCTCTATTAATGATAAATTGATAGTAGACAACCACACCTGATCGCCTTTTTGAAACTCCATATGTCGTCGATGAGCATCAGCATATTGTTTTTGCCGATTTTGGGCAATGGTTAATTTTTGCTTTGCTTGATGCATTCTTGTGGACTCGTGCCACAAACTCGTTCACCGCTTCAACTTGGGTTGATGGTTCCTGCATGTGACCTACACTCACCAAGCTAGATGGTGTGACGGGATGTTCTCCATACATCAAGAAGAAAGGGCTGACTTTTGTGGATGCATTGATTGAGTTATTATAAGCAAACTCAATCAAGGGTAAAAGTGCATCCCAACCTTCTTGCTCCTCCAAAGTGAAAGCTCTAAGCATGTCCTCAATAGTTCTATTTGCTCTTTCAGTTTGCCCAGCTGTTTGAGGATGATAAGCTGTGGACATGGCTAGTTTTAATTTGAATAGCCCAAATAGGGTTTTCCAAAACATGCTAGTAAATTGAGTGCCCCAATCGGTGATGAGAACTGTAGCTAAACCATGTTGAGCAAAAACTGCATCCATGTAAATTTGAGCAAGTTCAGGTGTAGTAACTGTCTTTGTTGTGGGCCTTATGTGGATCATCTTGCTCAATTTATCCACAAAAACGACTATCGAATCATAATCCATAGACGTCATTGGTAACTCACATACAATATCCATATTGACGTGCTCCCATCTTCTAGTCGATGTTGGTAGAGGTTGTAGTAGACCTGATGGTTTCTGATTGCTTGCCTTATTTTGTTGACAAGCCACACAATTTCGAACATAGCTGGTGATGTACTCTCTTAGTTTTGGCCAAAAGTATACCCGTTGGACACCTTCAATGGTCTTCTCCACTCCTACATGGCCAGCAATAGCTGAATCATGTGCCTCCTCTAACACTGTTGCATGGAGAGCAACATCTGAGGCTATCCAAATCTTTCCCTTATAGAACGCCAATCCCCATTCTAAATGTGCTCGACCTTGCTGAAGGGTTTGTGCAATTTCTTCATCCTCCATGGTAGCTCGATTTAGGTTCTCCCACCATTCAGAGTGAATCTTCACCTCCGTGATGTGATTAATGCACGGCATTCGTGTCAATGCATTGGCCAGTTGCTTCTTTCTCTCCACATACACGATCTTCATATTGAAACGTTGTCGCCATTCAGCCCAACGAATCTACCGCTTTGAGAGGTCCTTTTGAGTTTCTAAATAAACCAAAGGCTTGTGGTATGTCTCAACCACAAACTCCTTATCTCCGAGATAGTGCTTCCAATGCTTAGTAGCCAACATAATGGTTAACTCCTCCCTCTCTGTGGTATGATAATTTTTCTCCGCCAACAAAAGTTTCCATGAAAAGAAAGCAATTGGATGCCATCCATCTTTCCATTCCTGTTGTAACACTCCTCCAACTGCCACACCTGATGCATCTGTAGTAAGTTTTGTTGGTCTACCGGGTTCATACCATTTAAGGATTGGTGCATGTAAGAGCGCATCCTTCAAAGCCTGAAATGCAATCTCTTGAGCTGTACCCCATTGCCATTTCCACCCTTGACCTAAGAGATTTGTTAAAGCTTGAGCAATACGAGCAAAAGCTTCCACAAACCTTCTATAGAATCCGGTTATACCGAAGAAACTACGTAGTTGAGTTTGATTCTCTAGAGCACTTCAATTTTGAATGGCTTCCACTTTGTCACTCATGACTTGGATGCCATCTGCACTAACTCTATGGCCTAAGTAATCTACTTCGCTTTTGCCAAACTCACATTTTGACATCTTAGCATACATCTTATTTTCTCTCAACACTTGGAGTACTTCCCGCAGATGTTTATGATGATCTTGTAAGGACTTGCTATATATCAAGATATCATCTAAAAACACAATAACTGATTTATCTAGATATTTACAAAAAATATCATTCATAAGTCCCATGAATGTGACAGGGGCATTGGTTAAACCAAATGGCATAATTAGATACTGAAAATATCCATATCTAGTTCTAAAAGCTGTGTTTTGTATGTCTTCATCCGCCACTATGATCTGATTGTATCCGCTTCTGAGATCAAGTTTGGAGAAATATTTAGTTCCATGAAGTTGATCATCGTGAAGGATCCATTTGCGGTAATGGATACTTGTTTTTCACCGTTTGTTGATTTAGAACACGATAGTTCATGCACATCCACATGGAGCCGTCCTCCTTCTTCACGAACAACACTGGAGCTCCATATGGTGACACACTAGGTTGGATAAATCCCTTCTCCAACAACTCTTCCAATTGGACCTTGCATTCCTCAAGCTTGTTTGGTGCAAGTCGATAGTGACTTTTACAAGGAGAAGAACTTCATGGTAAGATCTCTATCTTGTGATCCACTCTCCTTCTTGATGGTAAACCTGGAGGCAAATCATCTGGAAAAACATCTTGAAACTCGTTCAAGATACAAGTTAACTCCTCGTGTATAAAAGATTGCTCTTTTTTGGGCTTTTACATCTCTTATTAGGCCCAAAAAACATACATCTTTGTGACTGATAGCAGTTCTTCCTATCACATATAGAGGTAAGTTTTTTTGTTCTGATCTAAGTCTATCTCCAAAGATCCTACAACTGATAGTTTTTACTATCTTCCTTCGCCAATCTACCTCATGATTATATTTTTCCATCCAAGGCATATCCAAAATATCATCATAGCGAGCTAATCAAATTACTCTCCACTCCAACGATTCCTTGTATTGCCCAACCTTCAACTCCACTTTCCTAGAAATGTTGTCAATGCTCTCTGTTTGCTCGTTTGTCAACTCTACCTTTTCACTCTCATCTTTCTCTAAAGCTAATCCCAACTTTATAGCAATAGATCGAGATAGGAAATTTTCTATAGCTCCTGGATCAATCAATAC
Organism: Marchantia paleacea; assembly: GCA_014180765.2. Taxonomy (NCBI): domain Eukaryota; kingdom Viridiplantae; phylum Streptophyta; class Marchantiopsida; order Marchantiales; family Marchantiaceae; genus Marchantia; species Marchantia paleacea. The sequence goes on from MUAA02000062.1 coordinate 703,837, forward strand.
TCTCACTTTTACTCCTTCTATCTCGCCATCCGTCACAATCAAACATGTTTCTTTCTTTCTCAAACCATTTACCTCATGTTTGTGCTTCCTTCCCTCGCCTTTTCTCCTTTTCATCGAAGCAGTAAGGCCGCAAGGCAAGGTTATTGATGCTTGTTGTTTTCCGGGTTTCCATAGGTTACTTCGTCTCCACCTTTAAGATTGTTGAGAGCTCGTCGATAGGGAGGTCTAGCTCCTCTTGCTAGAACTCGAATACGTCAATTCATGGCAATGTGATCAAATCTTCCACAATTATAGCATTGCCTCATTTTTCGTCTTCCCTCCACTCTGTCTCCTCCTCTTGAATTTGCTTCTCGATGAGGATTCGAGTTGCGACGATCTCCTTCTTGTGCGTTCACTCCCCTTGGAATGAAATCTTCTCTCCTCCTTATGTTGCCCAACTCCATAGGCATTGGTCCATAGTATTGATTTGTGGGAACTGATACCTCTCCACCGTTGTGGTAGACGTTGGACATTCGTTGTGCACAAGCAATAGCATCGTTCAAGTTGCTTGGATTGTCCCAAATCACCTCATGTTGAATCTTTTTCTTCAATCCTCTCTTGAATAAATCAAGGTGTTCAAGTTTCCACAACCTCATCCATGCCGTGATGATGGGATCAATTCCTTGAAAATTCTGAAGAAGACCTCGTTTCATTGCACTCCAAGTAACTTGTTGGCCTGACTCATTGAGCTCCATCATCCAACCTTGAAACCAAGTAGATGCTTTCTCCAACAACAAAGTACAAACAAAAAGACATGCAATATGATCGTTGATATTGAACAAAGCAAGATGGTACTCCATTCTCTCAATCCAACCTTCCAAAACTCCCATGGTTCGACTACCTCGATAAGGTTCTATCTTACAAACTTTTGTCATCTTCAGAATCATGGATGTCTGAAGATCTAGCTCTCTTGCTCGTTGTGCCGCTTGGGCTTCAAGAGCATGGGCTTTCATTGTTTCTTCACTCTCGACCATGGATGGTGACGTCTCTATCTCCATTTGAGTTTCTCTCATTATCTCATTTTTCATTCCTCTCGTTTTGACTGCTGTCAATTCTTGAGCTAACTCTTGTACTTGAGTCTGGCTTTGCTCAAATGCATTTCTCAAATCTCTCAACTTCTGAATCATTTCTCTCAAAGTGTCCTCCATGATTCGTCTCCTTCCACTCTCTCTCAGTATAGGGTTAAGATGAACACTCTCCAATTTCTCAAGATTGGCAACACAAAAGGAATAAGTGATGCTATCAGCTCGTGGTAATACTACTCTCCAAAGTTTCTAATAACTAGGCTCCAAAACATAGCTTTAGGATGATACACATAGTAGATTGCACACAGTGTGTTGAATTTCACCCGTGGTGGTCTATCGAGGTCCATTTCTTAACTAAAATGTATATTGTGAGATCCCAAGTAACATCGTAGGTAAGATAACCGGATCTCGAGGTCTCATCACTTGGTCCATGAAGTTGGCATCAAAATGATAAACCAAATACTAAATCAACCTTGCTCTCTCAATGTATAACAGTTTGACATGAAAAGGATTAAGAAATGGAAATCTCCGTACTTATCTATCTCCCCCATCCATAACCTGCACCCACAATAACCCCCTTCCACTACTTGCAACTCAATGGCCACTGCCAGCCTCTAACAAACACTCTCTCCTCAAATAATTGTACCAACCCATACTATTCTTCCAAGAGGGGTGATCCACACTCATAGGAACAATAAGTCTGCTCTGATACCATTGTAACACTGAAAGCAATGACTCCGGAATGACTTCCAAGATGAGAGATGTCTTCTCAAGACCTCTCCTTGCTTTATATACTGTAGGACTAGAGAAGTCCGAAATCCAAACTATGCCACATGGCTAATATGTGTAGGTCTTGTTTTGTTATCTTATCCTAACCAATTCCTAACAGACGTCTAGCACACAATCTGATCCACCAATGCATAATAGCCACCTCGTCATTTACCTTTTGCTTTTTGGATAGTGCACACCACTATCTTGTCTTTTTGTGATCTAGTGACCACTCTACGCTTTGGCTAAACTAAGTATGGCTAACCAAGATTGGTTACATGCGGTATCGTTGGGCATTATAGCACTTTTAGATATCCATCCGGATTGGGTTGTCTTGCATGTGGACGTTGAGAACGCTTTTAACAACGTCTCACATGCATCTATTTTGAGAGAGCTTAGAGAGGCTGGTGGACCCCTATCAAGCCTCATTCCTTTCGTAGAGTCTTTCTATAGTTCACATTCTTCTCTTTTTTATCAGCATGGCTTTTTTGAGGAGGGAGTCACCGTTTCTGATCCTTGCTTAGCACTCGATAGGGAGATCCTTTGGGAGGATCCCTATTTGCCATGGCTCATTATAGAACTATTTTGTCTACTGCTTTGGCCGTGACCGGTTGTGTGTTCCCCTCCTTAGCGGATGATACACACATTGTGGGCCCTTTAGACAACATTAGGCATGCCTTTGATTACTTGAGTACCGAGCTTCATCTTGTAGGCTTGAGAGTCAAGGTGTCAAAGTGTAAGGCTTGGTCTCCTTTGGGCATTCCGCCTCATCTCTAGTTTCCAAAGGGATGTATGACATCGACAGACGGTTTACGTATTCTAGGAGTGCCTGTAGGGTCTGAGGATTTTGTTTCACGCTACCTTGACATTGCACTTGCAGATGATATTTTGCATGTAGATGACCTTCTTCTACTAGGGGATCCACATGTGACGTTTGATATACTGTCATCTAGTATTGCTCGTCGACCCACCTACCTTCTTCACACGGTTCCTCCTTCATCTACATTCATATCACGTTTGACAGCCTTTGATAGGAGGATCATGAGTGTATTTGGTGACATCATCGGATCAGGAACATTCGAGTGTATGATAGGAGATTTGACAAGGAGACAAACATCTTTGCCAATTTTGTGTGGAGGGGTAGGCTTATTATCGATGAAGGAGACGGCACCTACGGCATTCTTGGCGAGTTGGGAGCTCGTTGCACCTTTGTTATCTTCTCGATTTGTGATCGCAGATATCTTGGAGATATATGTGAGGGACATGGAAACGGAATCATTTCCCTTATATATATTATTACGACATACGAGAGATGCTTTACCACGGGAGGTCCGACATGAGTTCTCATCTCTTTCCTCTTTGACTACCGATTGGATTAGAGGTCTACCGTCTATCTTGATATACCGACTGTTTCAAGAGGCTCTACATTCACTCTTAGTGGATCCGGCCATTCCTCGTATTACTAGAGCTCGTCTCTGTTTCTTGCTTGGACAAAGTGCGAGCTCATGGATCTTGGCTCGACTATGCATCAGGGCTTTCCGACTCGCATTTCTCCACAGCGATGATGTTCCATTTTGGCTTGGTCCATCCATCTACATCTTCATTACTCACATGTGAATGTGGTATCACTTTAGATGCAGCAGGTGTTCATATGACTCGTTGTCCATTTGGAGGGCAGAGGATAGCTACCCATGATGCCATTAGGGATGTGGTGTTTGCTATGACGCGAAAGGGTGGATACCTCACATGGAGAAGCGTTGGTATGACTTGCAGTCGACTAGGGTTAGGGCATACCTGTACTTGGTTCGGGAGGATCAGGTCACTGTGGCAGATGTGGTGGTTACCGATCATACTAGAATACAGTTTTAGAGGGGGTGATCACCCATCCTCCAAGATGGGCGGCGAGTGGAGCGACAGCAGCCAAGATCTCCAAGTATAGAACTATGCAGAGAGGTCACCTCTTTGTTCCTTTAGCTTTGGAGTTATATGGAGCTAGGGACACCGACTTTGACATGTTCGTGAGGGAGTGCGTGAGAGCCTACCATATTAGGCGGCATGGGATATCACTCTCTTTAGCTTACTGTATTTTCAAAGACAGAATCAAAGTAGCATCTTGTATGTCCCTGCAAGCATGCCATATTGTCAATATCTCAATCAAATATAATCTAGTGTATAACAATTCCGTACATTACACGTTATTGCATATGACCGGACCCTCTTCTGATCTCGATTCAAGTGCTATCCCAATCGTTTAGCAATTTTCTTTCTATATCTAGCCAAGATGACTAAAAATTTTATTGCACCCGCATATAAAAAAATTGAAGTGAATGTAAAATTGAAATCCTAATGATTTTGAAACAATTTGTAAGTTTTAAATTCGGTGGCTCCGTGCCAAAACAGACCACTTTGTGCACCAAAGCAAAGACTGTTGGATTGGTAGTCGACATTCCATTGACTCAAGCTATAGAGGGATGTTTGAAAACTTGATCTGGTATGTATAATAGGTAATATTGCCTCGGGTCTGATGATGAATACTCGCTACTTTGACATCACAGTTTATGTTATTGGAGCTTTTGATTGTGTTAGTCTATATGCTTGAATTTGAAAAGGATCAGAGGCAATGCTCATTATAGATTTTAGAGTGATGAGTTTGCGGTTTACCTTTAGAGAAAACTGTTTCTTGTACATGCGAATTAACTCGCTCATCACCAAATCTCTTCTTTGGGCAGTAACTTTTAATTTGTTCTCCAACTTGCTATTAGTTATCCCGCTGAAGATGGGCCAAAAGTTTCTCCAGTCGACGTGTATCACATTACTTATTAGGTCTTAAATCAAGTGATCAAAAATTTCCTTCTTGTTTAAAGTACCAATAGGCAACATGTTTCCATTGCTCTACAGAGAGCACTAGCTGGTGCAATCCATAGGAGAGCAATCACGGCAGGTGATGCTTCTTCAGATGTTCTGTTGTTTGTAGACCGTTTGACCTATAACCTATATCCCCATCAAGGGCAACAAGCAGCTTATTACTTGGACTACATCCCGCATAAAGAACCAAGGGACAAAGCATAATAACAAAAGGGATGGGAAGACCCCATCAAAGGTTACAAGGATGGAACCAAACCAGTAACATGGGGCTAGGCCCCAATAGTATCACACTAGAAAATATGTCATACAGCACCTAAGATATCCGAACTATCTAGGGTATCTCGGTGATAAGGTGATCACCGGTGACCTATTTTCTCTGCACTAGGCATCTGATCCCTCCACGTGAGGTAATTTTTATTTTCTTGTAATTTGACGAACTTTCTTGAAAGCCTGTTTCGAAATTTACATGTAACTTAAATGAAAGTGTGGAGTATGTATGCACATGGATAAGGAAACAACCAAACCGAAATTGAGTCATGCGTTTGATCAAGAGCTCTTTCAAATCACACACTGAACTGCTCGCTCGTCTTTTAACAGATATCACCCTGAGTCTACAGTTATGAAGAAGTCGGTAAAGGTGACCATGACGCAAACATACTTCACTGGGAAGACAACTTAATGGTGCTGAGTGTCACCAATCAATATAATACACAATTTTTTTAGTTGTGTTTTATCAATCCGTGGAAAAGTACAGACGAGGTCGACTCCCCCATAACGAAAGAAGTGTCTGTATCGCGACAGACAGAACACGCCCGGGTGCGAGGGAACCTATCCTCACACGAAACGAAGCCGGAGCCGGAGGGCCAAGCCGGGACGCAGTACAAGCTCTATAAATGGAAAGATCTGATCGTGGCGATGTGATTTGACTACAGTAGTGCCACGACCGAACGAGCACTTACTGTGGCGAGGGCTCCTTCTCAGGCGTTTACCACGACGTCGTCTCCGTCTTTGTGCTGTACAGGCAAGGCCAATACGATACAACACAGTACAGTACAGGGAGAGTGGCCCTATGAAAGTGCCGTAGAAGTCTGAGGCGGAGGAGGAGTCAAGGAGGGCAGGGATGGTAGTTGGAGGGATTTCGTCCCTGTCAGGGGGCGGGTCGATTTTCCGACAAGTCTAAATCAGAAATAACAGGCCGTGGCTCGGACTTAAGTAAAAGCGCGAGCAAAGAAAAAGGAAGCGGGCGAAAGAAGCGGAAGAAGAAGAAGAAGTACGTCTGGGATTAACTTTAGCTGGAAGGCATGACTTTATCGCCGATGAGAATACAGTGTACTGTACTGTACTGGAGTAACTGGGCTGGACTGGTCTAGTCTGCTCTGTTCTGCGCTGCGGGCTAATTAAAATGCACTAAAATAATGGAAAATTGGCGGAAAATGAAAACCTCCGGAGGATTCGAGTTGCCTCGCTCCTGATGCCGGGGCTCGCTTTGTTCCTTAGCAATTGTTGCTCTCTGGCATCCTGGCGGGCGAGCACGAGCACCCGAGAGAGCAAAAGAGAGACGCAGACGTTCAGTGCAGGCGCTGCCGCTGCTGCTAGCGAGCGACCGGGCGAGCGAGCAGGAGGAGGCAGGCACGCAAGCTAGGCAGTGGGATGCACGGCGAGAGCTGGAGAGGGTTGTGGGAGTTTGAGGCAGAGAGAGACGCGAGAGTAGAAAGAGAGAGCTCGACGATCCGAGCGCGGGGTCTCGAGGATATCGATAGTTTTGGTGGTTTTGCAGATTGGGAGGATGTTGGGGTGAGGAGCTGAACCGACCGTTCGTCCGTCGTCGGCCATCTTTTGTGCAGAGGGAGTTGTGGGGAGAGAGCGTGAGATAGATTGGGCATAGAAGTCATCGCTCGCGTTCTTGCGGAAGATGGTGTGGTCTGTGGATTTTGATGGACTGTTTCCTGCGGTAGACGAGAGTAGGATGAAGCAGGAGCGGAGCGTGGACATTGCATTGTATTGCGGAAGTGACGAGGAAAAGGAGGAGATCTAACGATCAGCGGGAGGGTGTTTGGCCGCCGACACACGATGGCTGAATACAGCTCGACGAGATGCAGCAGCCTCTTGGGGATCTTATGGGGAGGATTACCGAGCAGCTGTTGTAGCTCTGACAGATTTAGCTGGATTCTCTGACTTGAATGCCTGCACGGCTGCCTGGTCTCTCGGGGCTCGTGCGCAGGAACTCTTTTTTCTTATCCAGGGGTCTGGCTTTTGAACAAGTTTTTGCTTCGCGCGAGGCTCTGCACATTGTTGTGTATGAGTGTACTGAAGCGAATTATCGGCTTCACGATGACGCACATTGTCTCCCTTCGACTGTGATTTTCATGACGTGAACCATTTCGTAGAGGTCGGTCATTTTGGCGTTTCGCGTTTGTACGCCTACTGTGAGTACCCTCTCTGTGTCCTCAGCTGATTTTCCTCTTCGTCTTCTCAAAAGACCAGCCATCGACCTCGGCGACCAAGTATTAGCAATTGCGTCTCCCAGTTTCTTTGTGTTCCTCAAGCACTGGCCTTGCTGTCTTCACTTTCACGTCCCCACATGCTTTTTTCTAGGTAAGGAATGGCGTCATCATCCTCTAAGGCCAGGACAAGCTCCCCCTTTCGGTTCAGGAAACAACCTGCATCCGTCAATGGCAAACTACCTGGACTTTCTCAAATTCATACTCCTTCTCATTCTTCTTCATCTTCACAGACTGGGCCTGGTCCCGCGAATAAAACTCCTTCTATAGTAGGAAGGTCCCTCACTCCCAACCGAGGTCGAACCGCCGTCACTAACACTCCCTCTATCACCCCTCAAAAATACCGTGTGAGCGCGAACTCTCCTGCCGCTTCTGCAGCAAGCCCAATCACACCTACCTCCGAAAGGGTCGACTTTCTCAACCGAGCGAAGGAGAATGTATCGGTCACGGTCCGCTTTCGACCTCTCAAGTAAGTCAGCACATTGTTTGAAGTAGCCATCAGGACTTCTCAGATGCTTGGCAGATCAATTGTGTTCAAAAGGAAGTGTATGTGTTTTGGACAGATCATGTGGCATTCCCTTGCATGATATTTATGTAAGTCATGGATTTCCTGTTTGAACGAGCAAGCATCAAGCATGGGTCGCGAAAGGAAGCTGCGCCGGCTTCTGTCACTTCGTTACTGACAGAGCTGGAGATGTAGCCAGGAGACGGTTTGTTCAGATTTGGCTGGGATTGAATTTATGAGCGAGCGAAGCGTTCTTGGAACACCGGTTTTTTCACCAGAAACAGATTTTAGTGTCCTGGTGTACGATCTACAAGTCGATCATACTCGATGATCGTAAGCACTGCAGACCTTGTCTGTCAATCCAGCTTTCAACGATCTTCTACTCTACAATGCGTCCTGAGAATGTAAATGCTGTCACTCGGATGATTGCGTCTTGCCAACGGAACACAGAGTGGGTAAAATCGTGGAATTCTGGAGACGGAGAAGTATCTGACGATATAACGGGGCTTCACATACGTCCCAGTCTTGGTTTTCTGCCATATCGAGGATTGTTGTAGGATCTCACTGGATCTCAGATTGGAATTCACGTATGCGACGATGATACTTTTTGGCTCTATAATCGCGGATGGAGTAGTTGGAACCATTTCCTTGCCTTTTCAGACCTTTACTGAACTGCGATGGGGTCATTGTGAATAAGATGGAATATCCGGAGACGTAAGGTATTACGGTAACAGTGACATGAATTATGACCATGGAACGTCATGCGAGTGATCTATCTTCAATTCAGGGCTGAACATTTTGTTTGATCTACACTTGGAAAGCCACTTTTGTCCCCTACTTCTTCTACATTGCCGTTTTGTATTGCCTTCTATCTCCAGTCATTAAGTACGATGTGTAGCACGGGCTAGGACAATACAGCGGATGGTATGTTGAATGCCGTTATCTTATGCCATCGCATTTGTTACAACACAGTCCCGTGCATACCTCTTTGGAATCAACATCATCTATACCCGGCTGGGAAGACGTGTATGTAATGTGTAATCCAAATCTGATGGTAAAAGCATGGAGTGCTTTTAGCTCCTGAAATTTCGCGTTGGACGAAGACATTTTTTGCCAGAGAAAGCATCCTTAACCTTGATGCTGTTTGGGGTTGATGACCGGGAAAGCACCTTCGGAGTTGCTCTAGAATTCCTTGAAGGGGTGTTTGATTATGCATGAAGAATAAATTGTTATTGTTGAGAGCTCTAGATGCTCTAGATCTCTTGGATGCTCTTATGCTCTAACGGGAGCGTAGCTACAGCTAAGATCTGTCACCGAGTATAGAATCTGTTAATGTACATCTCGTCGTTTTAGGTGCCTTCTAAAACGAAGGTACTTTTAGTACCTTCGTTAAGCATATTGTCCGTGTATATGTGTTTGATGACTCCTCCTACAGAGTATCAATTTATTTTAACAAGGAATTCTTCGTGACTTTTCCAGCTGTTTAGTACGCACGTACGAGTGAATCTGACCGATCAGTGTGGGTTGCAGCTCAAGAGAAATTCAACGCGGTGATGAAGTTGCCTGGTATGCTGACGGGGATACAACCGTTAGAAGCGAGTACAATGCAGCAACAGCATACGCTTTTGGTAAGGGGACTGTGTTTGTTGTGATGGATGTTGGGTCGCCTTTCAGATTAGAGTACAACAGTAGCAGTGTTCGTTTCTGGATTTGGTCATCATTCTCCCATCGAACTTCTGTACGCCCTTTGGCGTACAGAAGCGTGCAACATATTTACTGCGTTGGTGTTGGTTTCTTAATGTATTCGAACTGTGTCAAGTCTGCTGCATAGGCCTGCTTACATTACTGTGATCAATGTTATTGTGCCGCAGATAGAGTTTTTGGACCTGCAACAACTACCCGGGGTGTTTATGATATTGCCGCGCAACATGTTGTTGGTGGAGCCATGGAGGGCGTGAATGGTGAGAATACAGTTCTTGCATGTGCTTGGCTTCATCAAGAACTCTCGATTCTCTGTGTGTTCAAAAATTACACGATGTTAACATGCTAGAGAATTTGAAGAGTCCAGTCACGTCGAACAAGGAATCCGTCAGAGGACAACTTTCTCGAACATGTCAGGGTCGAAATATATTGTCTTTAGCTCGTGAGATCTCTTTCTCGATTCAAAAGAACGTTGAACATATTTTGTAGGTACGGTATTCGCGTATGGTGTCACCAGCAGTGGCAAGACCCACACGATGCATGTGAGACTTCCTTCTTACCTTTGCCCAATTCTCTCTGCACGATCATATTGAACTTATATGATATTCGTTTTCTCAAGAAGGTAGAAGCCCTCAGTTTGATTTATATTGTGTTATGAAAGCAACCCACGCGGATTTTTCCAAATAGTTTATTATGTGCCATCGCATTATCTTCTCTAATCCTAGCAATCGAAGTCTGGATGCTTCTCCAAGCCTTCCTTTAGCATATCGATATGCTCATACGGGAGAGAACTTTGAATAAAAATGTTCTTGCATCGGACGCACAGTTAATATGGGTGCCACCCATGCTTCCTCCATATTAGTTCCGTCAACGCTTCTTTACTTTCTTCTTGGAAGAGTGCTGGTTGATATCAACCAAGACTATTCCACGTAGTCTCCACTTGATTTCACTGCCGTGCTGATGGATGCTTCTTTTGAATAGTAAGGGAAGCGTCAAAGATTTATCTGGACTTTAGTGTCTTAGAAGGTGGATTTACATGAAGAGTTAATGCGAATACGATAAATGTTGTGCAGGGTGACCAGAAATCGCCCGGCATCATACCGTTGGCTGTGAAAGACGTGTTCAGCATCATACAAGAGGTATCACGGTGTAAAAGATTGTGCTTAATATTCCGTGTCGATGTTTTGGCTTTCTTTTAGTAGGGAATTTTCTCTGCCATTTGTCTCCAAGTTGTAGAGCAGAAGCCGTATAACTGTATTTCTTACACAACATACATCGGCATTTTTAACAGGACATTACCTAAAATTTGACGATCTATTCACTGACTGCAGATTAAGAAAAATACTCATAAATTTGGATTGACGATTATTTTCTGCCTAACGAGATACCTGTCAACTCCTATCATGGATGGGATGCACCATGTGTCGGTTTGTAGTGAGAATTGCATCTGTATGTTAGAAAAGCAGGACCGTCATTGCCCTCTGGTTTACCACGTAATCAGGTTTTCGTCTGAATGCAGACTCCTGGACGAGAATTTCTTCTTCGTGTTTCTTATCTTGAAATATATAATGAGGTGAACTTTTTCCCAATAATTTGTAGTACAGGGGATCGTGTTGTTGACGTTTATGTTCGTTCCTGTCCTGATTTGATTTGACTTGTCATGTTCATGATTGTCAGCTGCTTTTCAGGATAGTAGTTGTGTGCTTCAAACGTATAACATTCTAGCCTCGCGATTGTGAACGTGACAAGGAAGATTATAGTAATGTCTTCGTCACTTATTTGAGATCAGTAATTGCACAAGTTATTCATGTCCCGATGTTCATGATCTTTTCAGCCCCTGCTTTTCATTTCTTATATCGCCCTTTTGGACAGGTCATCAATGATCTATTAGATCCTGCTGGTCAAAACTTGAGAGTAAGAGAAGATGCCCAGGTGAGGATCCTCTGAAGTCGCCCTGCTTTTCACGTTCGACTGTATGTATGTAGAAAAGCTGTTTGATCTATCATGTCTCTTGCGGCTGAGTTTCCTCCAGAATAATTCGTATTTTGGACGTTGTACAAGCTGCGGAAATTGGATCGTGTGAGGTGTGAGGACCGAGTAATCCACAGATAATTCTCTGGAGCATGCAGAGAATAAAAAAGAACTATCTATGGAGACGCACGAAGAAAATAAGTAATAGCAGAGTTGGCCAGGCCATCTTACAAGTATAAACTGTTTATAGAACACAACTTTGTGGATGTCAGCAGGGAACATATGTAGAGGGGATAAAGGAGGAGGTTGTGCTGTCACCTGCCCACGCTCTGTCTCTGATCGCAGCTGGAGAAGGTAGTGTCTATTTAGTTCTTTGCTGTCCTCTTTGTAGGTTTGGATATGAAGTGTCTTTGTAATCGCCAGATTACTTAAGAACCTTTGAATTGATATGAATGGCCAAATGCCGAAATGTATTGGAGTGCCTGACATATATTGGAGCTATGCACCACAGTGAGGCTTATACATCACCTCGCATTCAGTCTGGTGCCTTATTGTCTTTCTTCTTACAGTTGATACAATGTTTTTTCAGAGCATCGTCATGTCGGATCAAACAACTTCAACCTGTTAAGTAGCAGGAGTCACACTATATTTACCCTGGTACCTACCCCCGACGCTGCCTTCAACCGCCCGTTCTTATTGTGGCATTTTCCTTCCTCATAGTTCGAATTCCAGCGTTGAGATTTTCACTAACTCTACGTACTACAACTCGGTTTTGGAAACTGTCGCATAGATCTTCCAGCGCAATCTCGACACATTACCACAAGTAGAAGTGTATTCATTTTGATTCAAAGCAGTTTCTGGAGGCTGAGAGTACACCTTGAGCACTTTCTACATAGTTCACGTGAACATGCTACTACTCGCATCTGCCATCCTCTTGTCGCGATCAGACCAAAAGTCATAATTATAGCCAGGTCGATTATTTCTTGTTTTATATCTAATAGCATTTGGCTTTCCTTTTACAGACTGTGGAAAGCAGCGCACGAGGAGAGGGGTATAATGAGGAGGATGTGACTTTATCTCAGCTGGTGGGTGCTTTTTTTGGTGATGTCCGGGATATTGAGTATCACATTCTCGTAGTTATTGAAATGTTTTCATAGAAACTAGTAGTATCTTCTCAATTGCGTCAGGTATTCGGCAGAAACATTTTTTCCCTTTTTGAACGAGTTATGAAGTATCTTCCCTTGAGAGATCCCTAAGTTTGAGCCCGGGCCGGAGTCTCTGAACTCTAGTCTGAGTATTTTAAGAACACAGTGCAGCTTGTGCGGCTTGGTCTAGGACCTAGCTTTTCACGAAGAGTTTTCGTTTCGAAGTTACAACCGAGATGTGTAGTGCACTCGAATGTAGCCTCTTAAGCAGCTATAAGCACTCCGTGACCAGTGTATCTTCGGACTGTGTAGAATCTTATTGATCTTGCTGGATCGGAAAGTTCCAAGACGGAGACGACTGGCTTGCGACGGAAAGAAGGGTCTTATATCAACAAAAGTTTGCTTACGCTTGGAACGGTAAATGTTGCGCCCATCTCCCAAAACCTCTTTTTTCCTTATTCGAGGCATTTTTAGCGTTTACTCAGTGATTGCTTAGTTCGATGTTTGCTTGTTGGTAATATAGCCTTAGACGTAATTCTCAAATCGTTGCATTAGGTCTGACAGTAAGTTTGCAGGTCATAGCGAAGTTGAGCGAAGGGAAAGCATCCCACATACCCTACCGAGACTCGAAGCTGACACGACTGTTGCAGTCTTCGTTAAGTGGCCATGGACGAATTTCGGTTAGTGTCTTCCAAGTGGAAACCTCCAATATTACGTATATAGCTTTTCTAAATAACGTTAATAGCTTTTTCTAAAATATTGCCGTATAGCTTATGGATCTTCATCCGAGCTCTTTCTCTTTCAGTTTTCAAATAGCCAAGACACATAATTGTGATTTAGAGTTGATCATTCCATTACCCAATACATGTTGTAATTTGGCTTACAGTCTCCTGCTTTTAATCCTTCAGCTGATCTGCACCATCACTCCTGCATCAAGCAATAATGAGGAGACTCACAACACCCTGAAGTTCGCTCACAGAGCCAAGCGTGTTGAGATACACGCTGCCCCTAACAGAGTATGTGTTGCATGCTTCGCCGTCTTGTGCGCTAGGCAGGTTCTCCAGTGAAGTGTAAAACTATATTTGAAGATGCTGCATTAATGTTTTGTTTTCCAGCGGTTGAATGCTCATATTAATTCGGTTAGCTCTCTTAGTATTCCTGTCGAGAAAAGAAATTTCTGACTTGGTGTTTCTCATAGTCATCCCGTGATTCTGCTCGCCTTAAGATTTGTTAGCCCGCAATTGTCACTCTGTTTGCGTACTTGGAGGTGAGGTAAGCTGTCTGAAGATCCTTCTAGGCTCAATCCGAGTGGACGCTGACGTGCATACGCAATGCAACAGATTCTTGACGAAAAGTCTTTGATCAAGAAGTATCAAAAAGAAATTAGCAGCTTGAAGCAGGAGCTTGAGCAGTTGAAGCGAGGCATACTTGAAAAACCCTACATGGTCACAACCAGTCAGGAAGATCTCCTCACCCTGCGTCAGCAGGTTTGTCTTCTATCTAAGTCACATGCTGCTGAGACACCATTTTTTTTTTCAATTCGTCTGACTTTTTCCTGACTTGTGTCTTTGTCATATTAAACTATAACTATGGAATTTAGCTTGCTTCTTACAAATTCCAAAAAAAAAATAACCACTTCCCCAGGGCTCGAAGTCCACTGTCAAGCATTATGCAAACTCTCCATTGTTATTAACACGTGGACCATATCCTCACACCCATCACGAGCTTGTCTACATAATACGGATCACGAGATTTCATCATTGCACTTGTTTGTCTATGAAGAACTGAATTTGCAGGACTGGAAATCCTTCTCTGCAAGGCCTCGATTGTTGGAGGATGCGCTGATAGCTTCACACGATCTAATTAGTAATTTTGTTTCTGCACACGGTCCACATCATATACCAAAGACTTTTCCTGTCTTTGTTTGTACTTGAAGTTGGAAGCAGGCCAAGTTAAAATGCAGTCCCGACTTGAAGAAGAAGAGCAGGCGAAGGCAGCACTCATGGGAAGGATACAGCGACTCACTAAGCTAATTCTGGTCTCCACCAAGAATACCATTCCTCACGCAAGCCTTCTTCCAGATAAACCTGCCCACCGTCGGAGACATTCATTTGGAGAAGAAGAGGTACGAATGACACGTCCATTGATAGACTATCAACATTATTATTATTATCCAGTAAAATGAATGATCCAAATAAGGTCATGATCTGAACGATAGAGAAATCAACACGAGGATGGGATTAATTATGAGGATCCTCGATCATCATAATTAACTTTATGATCAAGGATATATATATGAATCTTAATCCTTACGTTGATAATCATAAATACGATGATCATAATTCAATTATGATCATCGTCATTATGATTGACAGCGTAATTACGCTGTCAATTGTGCTGGGAATTCTTCTCTGCTTCACTCTTACCATCACATATCAATATGTGCCTGTTACTGTGTCGAATGTAACGCATAATCTGGTATGTTTTTTTTGTGTAGCTTGCCTACTTACCGGATAAGAGGCGTGAGCTGGTACATTTTGATGAAGAAGATGAATCCGGCACAGGTAACGCCGATCATGAATCTGGAGAAGGCAAGGGTGACAACAACAGCCTGGAGGATCACAATAAGGAGGAGAAGAAGACGAAGAAGCGTGGAATGCTGGCTTGGTTTAAGCTCAGGGTTAGGATCATAACCCAAACCAATACGTAGCTCCACTTTGAAGTCTGGAAAATTTTATCACTTGTTTTCAATTTAGGGGTTGTGATCCATTATTTCATATATTCCACCTTGCGGATAAGGCTGAGACGTGCTTTGGTTCAAGTATTCTTCAGTTATAATCACATCTGAGTTAATCGCATGCAACTTCATATTGTCCTTTGCAGAGAAATGAAAATTTACACGTTAGTCCGGCAACGAGTTTGGATAATGAGCACTCTCCAATCGTCTCACCTGGATCCGTCAATGCCGCATTCGAGCAAAGTTTTGATTTTAAAGGGTCTCGTCGAAAGTCTATCAGTAGAAGAGTCGATGAAATGCTGCCCGTTGCTGATTCTTTCCCAGAACCAACACAAGCTGGAGAGCTCTTTAGTGCCACTGTTCGAGGACGAAGACCGCCACCCGTAAGCTTTAAACTGATACCCATTTGTATCTGAGTGATCACAAAAGTCCTCTTAAGTAAGCTTTTTTCTCTAGTAGAATCATAATTTCAAAGTAGGTGCTACTGGGTTGCTTCAGCTGAAACTAGTGTGTTGTACCTGAGTCAGGAAATTGGACTTACGTTTGTGTATTTTTAACACAATAGTGCTAAGCAGTTATATCTTGTGCCTGGTTCTGTCTGCAGACTGGTACAACAATGGCTGATCAAATGGACCTCCTCCGAGAACAAGTAAAGATGATTGCAGGTGAAGTTGCCCTGTGTACGAGCTCTCTGAAACGGCTTTCGGAACAAGCTGTGAACAATCCTGATGACGTCCAGGTTCAGAACCAGATGCAAAAACTGAAGGATGAAATTCAGGAGAAAAGACGACAGATGAAGTTACTTGAGCAGCGCATTGGAAGCGCAGACGCTCTGCCTTCAACTGCGTCCCCCTTTGAGATGTCACAGGTATTTTGGTGTGTGAAAGTTTTATGTTTCCTGCCGTTGAACTCTGTACTCTGTGCTCTGCCATCATTACTCACATCTCTTAGGATAGCTAGAGGAAGTACGCACCGTTCAAATTAGGTTCTTTGTTGTGCTTAGTACTGAAGAGCGCATGTGATTGTTTTTGAGGTTCAGACTATCTCTAAGCTTATGAGCCAGCTGAACGAGAAGGCATTCGAATTGGAGGTAACTCTTTGCTTCTTATTATATTGTTTACATTTTAAATTCCGCAGAGTAATATAAGATAACAGTTTGGAACGATGAAGGGCATATGTTCTGAAGGATCGGGATTATTCAATTTAGCCTTCTTATATCAAACCAGAGTGGGCACTGTTGTGGAAATTAGATGCTAAGATGTAGGTTTCAGCCCCTCGAACTAGGATAAACCTGATATGGGGCTAGAGGATATGGTCGTCTAAATGACTTGATTGGTGTCGAATTTTTGCAGATCAAAACTGCTGACAATCGCATACTCCAGGAGCAACTGCAATCCAAAGTAAGTTCAAAACTTTCTATTGTTATAACTATCTGATCGTCTGGGCTCAGCGTTTTACTGTCACTATCACAATCCCATGAAGCAGTAATATAACTAAGATGATGTTCTGCTTTGCTGTAGGCTGTGGAAATTAATGAGATGCAGGACACTATCCATTCGCTTCGTTCACAGCTTTCCACGGCACTGGAGAAGAAGGTTCACCACCACAGGAACGGCGATAGCCTAGTGGACAACACTGAGGAAGCGGGTGGATGGTTGAACACTGGAGGCCTGTCAGGTGAACTTAGGTTTGTGGAAACAGGTTCCGATGCCGGACGGCCCACCTCCAGGGGCAGCTCTCGCGACTTCAATGATAGCGAGTGTGCTAGTTTGCAGTCGCAAATACTTCAACAGGTTTGTAACGTTTTCTGTAACGCCAAAACACAGCTCGCTGGTTTCTGTAATATATGGTATTGTCTAGATTTGGGCATGACTTGCTTGACAATTCGGACCACCCTGCTAATGCGTAACATCATGCAAAGTTTCTCCCTCTCCGTTTGTCGGAGTTTACACATTTAGACGTATCCGAATGGACTCTTTAATGAATATGCCTTTAAACAGAGTATACTACGTATTTGCCTGTCATAGCTTGAAGACCCACTTCCAGACCCAGAAATAAGATTTCAACTTTCACCCATAATCTGGCTGGATAGACTCTGAATCGTTACTTTACTCCCCTGTACGATGGGGAACATTCAATCCAACTGGTTATCAACGTCTGTATCTTTGCGGGCGATAATGAGCTATGTTGTATAATCTAGCTAAGGATCCAAGAATTGTCTGTTAAGGACGCCCGTTATGATTACAATGCTCCGTATTTCCTGTCAGGCAACTGAGATCGACAAGTTGAAACAAGAGAGGACGAGGTGGCAGGAAGAACGGGAGAAACTGAAGCAAGAGAAGATTCGACTACAGGAAGAGAAAGGTTGCTTACAGATTGAAGGACAACAGCTTGCTGACGAGGCTGCTTTTGCCAGAGAGCTGGCATCACGGGCTGTCGTGGAGCTGAAGAATTTAGCTGATGAGGTCACAAAGCTTTCTTATCAAAACGCCAAGCTTTCCAATGATCTCTCCACTGCACAAGAGCTGGCATTTGCTGCCAGGTTATCGCCAAAGTTAAAACATACCGCTAACAAGGAATGTCAAACAGATCAAGAGATACCGCTTGACATTCCCCTCATTGACACTGACAGAAATATGAATGGGTTCCTCGATGACATTGGTAGCTGGACGTTGGATTCAGAACCTCTGCTTGATGACATAAAAAGAGAGCTGAAAGCATCCAAGGAGAAGGAAGCAGCTTTGGAGTTGGCTCTGTTAGAGAAGGAACGGAAGGAAGCTGAATTAGTAAAGAAGGTCAATGAGGCAAAACAACATGAGACAGATTTGGAAAATGATCTGGCAGGAATGTGGGTCCTTGTGGCACAACTGAAAAAGGAGAAGGAAATGACAGATCTACGACAAGGCCCTCTTCAAGACGATCTGAGGAGCAAAGGTGGTGATGACTTTCTTTTGCTAACTAACGATTCCAACGTTACGAAAGTGAAGGATGGTCAGGATCAACCAGGTACATTGGAGGACATCAAATCTCAGCTGGAGCAAGAAAGACAACGAGCCCAAGAACTGGAAACGATCGTATTACATCTGAAGGTACGTCTTGAAGTCTGTAATATCATATGTTGAGCAACTGACTCCATTATCTAAAAAATGTAATCGTTGCGTGGTTTCTTGTACAATGTTTACCGGAAATGCATGTTCTTCCTTAGGAAGAGGCAAGTTTCTAGGATTTCCTGCTTGCATAATAAGAACTTTTTTCTCTTTAATCCCGGAGATTTCAATCAGGATGGGAAGGTAAGATGTAGTGAAGCAAGGAGGCAACTATTGCATGATCTATCAAACGGGCATGACATTTTATGACGTTACGTTTCGAGATTACTATGTCGTAAAACTCCAATCTATTTTACCTTGTATTGATAGCAGTTTCAAGGAGGTTCCAAAACGATTTTATAGCTACCGTTTTTCTCGCTCTAGTCTTTCCTGTGGTTCATTGATCGTCTGAAGAAGTTGACGATTGAAGGAATACCGTGTTCCATTTCTCATATAAATTTTAGTGCTGGCTGTAACTCGTTATGGATTGCATTGCATTTGGTTTTCAGCACAACGTGACTTCGAAAATGAAGTATAAGATTTACTCCATCTTGAGAACACCTTAGAACTGTAGGAACTCGAAGACACAAACTTTAACTAGTAGCCTTTATTCGGCGCAATATTTACACATCACTTCTCTCATTTGCTTAATTTTAGAATCATTGGTTGAAATACTTGTGGAAGCTCGCAGATTGAATTACTGTCAGTCATTAAAGGCACACTCGAATCCTAAGTTCGTTACCAGTTTTGGAACATCTTGGCCCACGGAACATATTTTATTTCTTCGAAGTCTTGGAGCTCGAGTAGAACCTTAGCCAATCCTTTACATCTCATCGTCCCGACGAAGTGTCTTTCCTGAACTCTGGTATCTACAGGGCTTGTGATATTTATTTATCGCCCTGTGCTTAATCTTGTCTTTCTCTTTGATATGTGGAAAAATCTTAATACGTTAGTCAACAATGACTGTCTTTTAACTTTGTCTAATGATCCTTTCGATTTATCATCTCAGTCACAAAGCGAAAAATTTTCAGCGAAGTGATAGATTTCAGTTTCTTATGTATTCCAGAGTGAAGAGTTGGATGATCTGGACATTGACTCACTCTATGAGCTACAAAATGTTCATGTCGAAGCCCTGACCAAGTTGTGCCAAGCTAAGGTGTGTAAACCTGACATATGGCCAAGCCCTCATCTCCAATTATTTCTGTGTATAGATTTAATTGGATTCGTGGAGTCTAAGATGTACCCTATCATTGTCGATTCAATTCCTGTGATCAGGAATCATGTCAAAGAATTATGTTAGTGTTCTTGCTATGTCTAGTGTTTCCTTGCAACTAATCTGCCAAGTTTCTTGGACATCTCGGGTCCATCGAGAACTAGCATAATACTTGACCCTCATTTTGCCAGGGACGACAACAGAAGAAATTAGAAAAGGAAAGGCTAGAAAGAGAGAGAGTGGAGAAGGAAAGAGAACGTGAAAGAGAAAGGGAATTGCAGGCCAAAATGCAGCTTGACATAGTACCGATTAAGGGAGTCGAACAAGAGTTACATGAAGAGGAACGAAATGTCTGTAAAGTCTGCTTTGAATCTCCAACAGCCGCAGTTCTTCTTCCTTGCCGACACTTCTGCCGTATGTCTCTTTCTTTGAATTAAGTTCTACTTTAAAGTGGCAGTTTATTGTGACTATTGATGCCCCTATCTAGGTTAGTGCGTTCGATTGGTATCGTGATCAGAAGTCTGTCCTCTATATTGTCCCATCCCCTGCTTTCCCTCATCCCTCTCGCTGTCCGTCGGACCTTTTCTTGTGGGGTTTTGTGTACTTTTTGACTATTGACATCGTTGTGACAGTGTGTAAGACATGTGCAGTCGCCTGCACTGAGTGTCCACTCTGTAGAAGTGCCATAACTGATCGTATTGTCACCTACACATCTTAAAACATAATCTTTTCCTTTGGTGAAGCTAGAAAGGTAAGAGGCAACGGTCTTTCACGATTAAAGTTTTTTTCTTCTGTCAGCTGTGAATTGTGGTCTATTCGTACATTGCTGGCACTATGGCGAGGAGAATATATATTCCATATATTATCAATGATTTGGTACATTAGACTGGTGCTGCTCTGCACCAGGACTCCCAAACTTATCCCTGTGACCTGATTGTGCAACATTTCATGGATTTTGTTCTGTTTTTGACATTTTTGACCATTTCTTTTGTTCTGTTGCAGGTGAGGTAGTGGGTATTTACTATGTAAAGGTAGTCGGGGCACAAGTGCAGCCATGTAGAAATGAGAAGTCCAAGGACTCTCAATACATCATTCTTTTAAACACTAGATTATGTTAGATCTGTAATGTTACCAACCTCAAAATCCCCTAGAAATAGATGAACCCTGTTCCCATGTCACAAGTGGCTGATAAAGCTTCTCAATTATAGGGAAACGATGGTCCCAAGCAGTGAACCGCTTGAATGGAATACCCAAAATTCATGCATCTCAGCGCATATGCATATCTCTTTTGGGGCACATATGTCCCTATGTAACTTAACTCCTTGCCCACACCATCGGAGGTGAAGAATTTAGATTAGGCGCACGCCTACCCAGGGTTGTGTAAGCTGCCCAGGTTGTATTTATCATCGCCAATTGATGTTCTCCCATATTTGACAATTATGCTAACTGTTGAGAAGCAGGTATACGCTTATGTGCCCTCAATTATCTAATCATCATCTCATATGTTTGGGCCAGCTGAGCGGATTACCAGGTAGGACACACCTATATATAGTTTTTGCGATGAAAGTATGCTCTATAGGGCTCGAATTTTACTCTAGGTGGGTATGTTTTCTCATCTTAGAAAAGCTTGCTTCTTCTAGCATCATGCAGGTCTACATAACTTGTGATGCACTATGTACAGCTGACATCTACATGCTTAGAATTCACATGACCGTGAATGGTTTGAATATTGTGTCAGACACTCAAATGGGAAATGATTTGTATGTTGGTGTAAGCAAGCTTTCTGAACTAGCTGCTGTAGTTATCTCTCTCCGAGCCTTTACCTGGAGAATTAGGTGTGTTGTCAGCCAAGCTGCTAAATGGAAAACGAGCTGGGTTTGTTTGGCATTTCTCTTCGCTGTGGGAGTGAGCGGGGCTCCGAACCGACCGACCAAGCATTTGGACAGAAACTTCGAATATATTGAGGGGTCCAGTGAGTGCATGACGCCGAAGGGTTGCGAAATTTTCAGAAGACG
This sequence comes from Marchantia paleacea, assembly GCA_014180765.2. Lineage (NCBI taxonomy): Eukaryota > Viridiplantae > Streptophyta > Marchantiopsida > Marchantiales > Marchantiaceae > Marchantia > Marchantia paleacea. The sequence continues at coordinate 725,408 of MUAA02000062.1, forward strand.
CCTCGAGAAAACCGTGAAGATGTGAGTGATCGGTTGTTTGGCTTGGCCGCATGTGGTCGGTTTTTAGCCTGCAGGAGTCGAAGAATGCAGTCAGGAGTAGTCGTACGCCTTGCACCCAGTGAATTCCCGAAACGTCAGAGGAACCTCTGTTCTGTCAAAGCAAGGGTCGGAACACTTCAGAGCATGTTGTCATTGCTGTGTTGAGAGCTGCACTGAGGTCTACCTCGGAAGGCTAAAGACTAAGCCGCATGTCCAACTTGACAACGGTAAAGGAGCGTCAGGGGAGAGTGGGGTTGGGTTTGAAAGTCTTCTTGTTTCGTCGAAGGTTTCCATATTCTCGGAGCCTGGTATCGCAAAACGAAGATACGAAGGGCTTTGGAGACTCTCTCAGACAAATGAACTCAACGGTACCTATTTACCTCCAAGACCCTAAAGATGTTGCGGGTAGATTTTGCAAGACCATGAGCTATTGAAATGTGTAAAACAGGGGCGGTTTCTGTCTTTTACCTCGATTGAATCTCGAGGTAAAATCCCTGAAATGTGTGAACTGTTAAAAATCGTTAGGTGACCGTCAATTTTAAGGAAATAGTTATCTTTACGGCGAGCTACCAACTCTTTCACTGAAACCGTGCTGGTTTTATACATACTGTTATGAAATCCTTAATACCTCGCCGTTTAAAAGTTCGGAATGTGTGTGGACGGGGCGGTCAACTTTGACCTTGGAAATGATCTTTCTTGATTGCCTGTAGAAATGTAGGGCTTGATCTCAGGTTTGTAGGATTAATTGCTAACAATGTGATATAATACTTTGAATATACTTTTCTTCCATTCAGTAATAACAATGTTACACTTCAGTGGTGTTTTTCAAGAAATTTATTCATTTGGGCAAGGTAATTGTGTATACCTGTCACATTCACAAACTGCCCAAACTAAGATTGTTTATTAAACAAAAATGATATGAATACACTGAAATGAAAAAAATAAAATCATCATTGAAACCTATAAACAACATACTTTAACTGATCATTTTGATATTCTCACTTAATCCATGCTCTAAAGAAAAAAGAAATGATGAGAAAGGGAATTTTTTTATTAATTAATTGATAAAAAAGGGAATATTATGAATTTCAATTTTCAATAAGAAATTATTAATCACAAACATAACTTGATAAATGATGTGCATGTATTCATTTTTTAAATATATAAACCTACATTTTATGATTGTTATATTCAAAATGTGAAAAAATTTGACATAAACCAAACTCTATATACTGCAAATCTGATTTTGAAACACCAAAATCCAAAAAAAACATTGAAAACAACAAAAAAAATATTAATCTTAAAAGAAATTTTTTATATCAATAAAGAATATAAATATATTTAAGTAATTTATTGAAATTTTGGTTGAAATTCTTCATCAAATGTTTCATTGTGTCTACAATACTTATAATAAACACAACATCAATATTCATTTATTTTTTTTATTTTTATATGGGAGCTCTACTAATCCGATTTGATCATCTCCTAGTAGATGGTACTAGTTGATCTCCATCGTTTCGTGTTGTGTCTTGAGGCTCAACAATGACAACTTGCTCATCCAATTCCTGTTGTTCAGAAATTTGCTCCATTTGTTCTGGAGCTTTTCCTTGTGGTGTATCATTAAATCCATAATGATCAATCTCCCCCTCAACAACATCTGTGAATGAAGATTTGCCCTTGTCAATACGGGGAGCCTAAGATATCTCCCCCTCTTTCAATGATCTGGGCTCATCGAAAGATACATAGCTACTGACAATCACATTACAAGCTACAGGATCCCATAGTCTATAACCTTTCACACCACTTACATATCCAAGAAAGTGACACTTCTTGGATGTAAGATCCAACTTGGTACTATTCTCCTTAGGTATGAGAGGATAAGCAGTACAACCAAAAATTCTCAAACGACTATAATCAGCCCTTCGTTTGTGCCTCAATTCAAACGTTGTCAAGAAATAGATTGCACTTGAAGGAGACAGATTTACCAAATACACTGTGGTATTTACAGCTTTAGCCTAGAATTCATATAGTAAACCAGATTGGCTCAACATACTACGCACCTTCTCCAATACTGTTCAGTTGAGCCTCTCAGAAACAGCATTTTGATGCGGAGTATAAACCGTGGTGAGATGACGAGTGATCCCCTCCTCTTTGCAGTAACTTCTAAACTCCTTTGAATACTCCCCGCCATTATCCGAACATAGATATCTCACCTTGTGACCCGTCTGAGTCTCAACTTGGGCTCTCCAACTTTTGAAAGTTGGCAAGACTTCAGACTTGTACGTGAGAAAATAGACCCATTTTCTCACGCATTTTAAAGTAATTAAATACAAATAAAATAAAATACAATAATGCACATTCAAGCACTTATAGATAAAATTTGAAATTCAAGGAAAAAAACACTTTTCACCTTCAAACATATTAATATATTTCACATAAAATACTTGATTAACACACTCCGGCGGAATTGTGGAGATTGAAAAAACTGGGAGGAAACTTCTTTTCATGGCGATGGGATTATGTTTGCCTAGAGCTCTGCGAGGAAATGCGCCGAGGAAAAGAAGTCTCCACAATAGGAAGCATAACGCAACCTGAGCAATTGGATGTGCAACTATGGACCAAAGCTCTAGGCCGAAACTATAAAGAAGATAAAAATGGAGTCGATTGGGAAGAGTCGACATTACACACAGGGTTCAACTTCGACGAGAAGAAGTGATTTAACCCCATGGAGCGGAAGAGCACAAATGGATTCAAAATTGATTTGATCAAAGATGTGTTTAGGAGAAAGATAGTCTACACCATGAATCAATGCACTACATACGTAAGTATGCATAAGGTTCGAATTGTGGAGGCTTCATTCGGATCAACTCGGGAGAAATCTTTGCCAACGATGGCCACCAAGCTAAAGGAGGATGAGATGAGCGTGATGTATATTTCTTCTTTCTTGATGAATTTGTATGGCCGTCTTGAATGGTTGACCTTGAAGGAATGTTGATTGTATCGCTTGGAGGCTTGGAGACTGGACTAACCAACATCAAGGCGGAGATTGAGGACACTAGCAGCGGGTTCATCCAAAGTATTGGAACTGTGGGTAGGCCAGTGCATGAAGTTCAAATTGAGATTGAAGATTCGGATTTGGATGTCGTTGTTAGGAGTTAACTCATGTCTTGAGTAACTATGGTTAGTTAGACTAGAGCTAGGGCTGGTACTTCTATATAAGAGGGATGGCATAAGCTCTTTGTGACACAATTAGGGTTATTCAGTAAAGTGACTCTGTGTATTCCGTGGACATAGCCTCAGTGAGGTGAACCACTTATTTCTTGTGTCGACTCTTGACTGCATGTGTTTCTCAGTGTATTCATGTTTCGGACCTACAATTGATATCAGAGCGAATTGAATCCAAAGAAAGTCACCGTAGCAAGTGTCGAAGAGAAATTCTGGATCCTGGGGCAATTGGTAGGGGAGAGTGCGGTGGCAAATCCACGAGGAGGTCGAGGTTGAGTAGCGGGAGGCACAGTATGATGGATAGGATTCCCTCGTACGCCGATCGCAAGTAGTAGGGCGGAGGGTGAACATCTCGCTGGATGGTTTGAAACTCGGATGCGTAGAAATAGTGGGGATCGTGTCCAAAGTTTTGGAGGAATTCTTTGATTCTAGTGCGTAGGGAGAAGCAGATTTGATGATATAGAATCTCTCATTTGCGCCCGAGGGACTCACTACATTGAGGTTCCTCGATTCATCGACAGGAAGGAGGAGATCAGTCAGTCGTCATTCTACTTGGGCATATAGCCATGGCTGGTATGAGCAGGAGATGCAGACAGAGCGTGTGATTTGTGCTGAGATCCAAAGGATGCTAAACAGTTGGGGCCATGTTTAATTTTCACCTCAATCCCTAGCTAGATCTTATCACTAGGAGATGCAGGATTGAGCGCGGATGATATTTGTTGAGTTCACCAGGACGATGTTTTGCTCTATGCACCGTGAGATGGTAGCGAATTCCTAGCATTGTGGCCCAAATATACGATTCTGATTAGAACAAAGTGCGGGAAGTCAGTTTATTGAGATTCAAGGCTGCCCATCAACGTTGGATTTGGGAAGAGAATTGGGAGGTCGACGCAATAGAGTGGTTTCCCAACATATGTGGTGCAAGCAATATCAGCATTATGGGAGAAGTCATATACCTGTACACCATATGTAAACAGAGCTACAATAAGGTCACAATTATCCACGTTGAAACCTTGGAATGTCGACTCCTTCCTGATCCTTGTGATACTAAGCATTTTGATGTGCATGAACTGAAAGGATTCCGGCATAGTGCTACTATGTGTAGCTTCATTCCCCGTTTAGACTCATAGTGTTTGGAGAGTCCAGTTTTGTGGTAAGATTTATCTCCGCCTATGGAAACTTGGTGCACGTCTGCAATTAATTGTTGAAGCGATCGGAGTTCTCCCACAATCCTCCCTAAGCTCGAGCAGAAGGTGAAAGGCGAAGAGATTGGCAAGTCTGGAGAAGTTAGTTAGTGAGGGCATGAGTATCGTCATACGCCGGGTTCAGGTCGAAGAAGGGGACCAAGACAAGATGAAACCTTGAGAATCTCTCCCTCTCCCTCTATGTAGGCACATCAAGAAGCTCATATTTTGATGAATTTATACCACACCATTTTTTTTCTCTTTTGCCCTTTACGAATTGCGAGGCCCAAAAACTGACTACAGTTTGTATTTTCCTACGGTGGTACTCAGAATAATGGCTAGTTGTTTGCGGATTGGAACAAATCTTGAGTAGAAAGTGAGCTAGAGACTGAACAGTTGTGAATCTTCTGAACTTGAGGGACGGATTGGAGTCGGTAGAAGAGAGTTTCAGGTGGATGAAAGGTTGTTCTTGTGTTGGAGCCGGTCGATCACCGAGTGGTAGAGTGGGGGCGTTGAGTTACGGAGCTTGGTGCTTGATGTTTGGAGCGGTAATCAGGTTGTTGCATGTCTCTGCCCTAATCTCGTCATGGTACTTGGAAGCTAGTGTTGCTTTTGAAGATCTAGAACAAACAATCAACAACATCTAGCACCGGTATATCTTGTGGTTTGGGATTTTTACCCAAGGTAATTTTTCTTTTTTCTCATATGAGCGGGAAGAAGTCAAGTTTGGAGGTTCCATTTGACGACCGAATGACACAAGGGACAAGTTCAGGGGGCTAGACGGAGCGAGATGGCAGTCATGAAGACAAGAGGAGCCGGATTTGACATTGTCAAATATGATGGGCATGGTGACTATCTTCTGTGGGAGAGACAAGTCAAATGCAAGTTGAAGGCTTCCGGTTTGGGCAAGTCATTGAGGTCTAAACCCTCTACATTCAATGATGAAGATTAGAAGGACCTTCAAGAGCAAGCAATGAGTATTGTTATACTCCATTTGCAACCTTCAGTTCTGAAGCAAGTTGATGAGTATGACAATTGTACTTTATTGTTTGAGACTCTTCAACGACGGTTTCATCGCAAAGAGTTATCAAACAAGTTGTACATCTCCTTGAAGCTGATGAGCTTCAAGATGAAAGATTCAAGTACAAAGATATAAGATCACATTGATGCCTTTGGTGTCTTGTTATTGATCTTCATAATCTTGGAGAGTATATAACCGATGAGAGGAAGGCCCTTCATATGTTAAATTCATTACCTGCTTCATATCAATCATTGTCACAAGTGTTGTTTCATCGTGATAGTCAAACGATCACTTACAATGAGGTGGTAAGTGTTTTATTGACTAATGATCTATAGCAGAAGATGATGGTGTCCTCTACTCCATCCTTTTCATCTGATACGGCACTAAATGTGACTTGTGGATGATCACAATCACGGAATGACAAGGATGGGAAGAAGTTTAGATCTAGAGGTAGATCCATGTCTAGGGGTAAATCCCAAGATAAAAAGACTGTGTCGTGTTGTGACGCGGCTACTATGAGAAGATGATGACATGTGTCATCCTCAGAGCTGTTGTCATGATGGCAATACTTTAGGTTAGGATAACCGACAGCGCACTGTAAGGCTGTTAAGAATCCACCGTTGGATCAACTTTGTAGGGTCATGATGTTGAAAAGGCTCCAAGAGATATTATCTTGGACCTTATCAGATATAAAGCGCAGTCAGGATGGAAAGGGTATGGGAGAGAGCTAGACACATCACTTTGCTGACTAATGAGCTTATCTGATCAAAGTGGAGCCGACGTATGACATGGATAGAGGACAACATAATCCTCCATATGTACCGATGTCCAATCTATTTGTGATCAACATCCGATGTCTTCATCGTAATCACTTTCGAGCGTGGTTAGTGTATCATTTTGGAGATAACTTTATGCAACAAGTGATAAACTCTCCAGACCCTATTATTCTTCTAGTTGTTTCCTACGGCGCGATTTGGGATGTAGCAATATACGTTTTGATTTAGTTTGGGTGCTATGGATCTGAACTTACCACTAGTGGTGGCTTTCAACACATGAGTTCCAATCCATCACTGTTGCTTACCGAAAACAAGCCATAGGGAGTTGATTGTTAGGAACTTTGGCGAGGAGTATTATTCTCAAGTTATAAACTCCCCGGTTCCGTTTGTAGTTCCGTTCATACTTAGCCGGTTTCGAGTTGTCATTTTGACTCTTTATTAGTGATAACTCGCCTCGATACCACACGAGTTATCTTTGCCACTTTTTGTCTGATTGGGTGATCGATTCGGAGCTACGACCACATGACGCCGCATCAAGAATGGTTTGCGTCGCTCGACACTGTGGAGACTCCTCAGTTCATGGTGACTGGAGATGATACCAAGCACGAGATTAAGCATAAGGGTAAAATTCCGCTTGATATTCCAGGATCTAATTTTTCTGGAATTGGAAAGCGTTTTACATGTTCCTACTCATTTCGAAATCTGTTATCGGTTGGCGGATGGTAGAACAAAATTTCCAAGTGCGTTTCAACAAAGATGGATGCTTTGTTGAAGACTCCACAGGTACTGTCGTAGCTCGAGGTAGCAGGAGTGGCAAACCATTCTTGATGCGGCGTCATGTGGCTGGTAGCTCCGGAATCGATCACCCAATGCAGATCAGTGCGAAGGTAGCATAACTACGGTGTGTCAACGCAGTAGATGTTCTTCGCCAGACTACATGGCCCTGTTGGCCCGAAGCGCATGAATCGTTTTGACGCTTGTAACAATCTTTGGCATAGTGGCCATTCTTGTGACGGTAGTTGCGGTGTTAACCTCGTTCGGGCGGCCCGGTGGCGCACCTGCTTGGTTGAGGGCCTTGTTCTGCATACGACCTCTACCACTACCATATCCGGCTCGTCTACCTCGACCTCCAGAACCTGAAAAAAACACACCTTCTTGCGGGCTGGACGAAGCACCGAAGTGCCTGCAATCGCACTTCTTCTCCCAACATCATTGGGACCAGTTTCGTCGAACTTCGGAAGAGGTTCTCTTGTCGAAATGGACGTAATGAATTGCTTGTACTCGGTAGGCAATCCCTGCAATGTCGCACCGATAATCACGATCGGATCAAGTTGAACATTGTGAGATGCTAAGCGACCGCCCGGTTGCTTGATGTGATTGGCGTAGTCACTAGCACACATCGAGCCTTTCTTGGATTGTATTGAATTCTTCAAAGAAGCTGCGGCTTTTCGAGCTTGTTCCCGAATGGAACATACGTGACAACGCGTCCCAAGCTTCCTTGGGTGTGTCACGATCTTGAATGTGACCAATCATCGAGCCTGAAATCGTGGCGCAATGTAGTGGATAGCTTGATCGACCGCTTTCTCCACTCACGCAATGTCTGCTCACTTCGAAGATCATGTTAACCACTATTGGTGCTTTCTCCTCCCCGGTCACAAGCTCCCATAGCCCTTGGCCTTGAAGGAAGGTCTTCATTCGAAATTTCCACGTTTGGAAATTGTTCTTGTCGAGTTTCTCTCCAGTGATCATGCTCACGGATTCTGCCATGGTTGTGGTCACGAGCGGAAATCACGACCCCAACACGGCAAGTACCTGCACAGAAAAAAACACCTCCGCGACTAGGGCGGAAAAAAAAGCTCCTCTGCACCTCGATCAAGAAACATGCAAAGCTCCAGAAACTGGCAAAATGCGCCTATCTTGACCTGCAGATGAAGGGGGAAATGTGTTCGCGATTCTGCGCCTGTGCAGTACTTAAGCGAAAATGACGAAGAAAGCTCGGTTTGAGCCGAAATTTTTCGTGGTAGGAGCTTTGACAGAGGCGAGCAAAGTTCAGTTTTTACCTGTGGAAGCCTTGACTTCGGTAGAAACACTCAAATCTCCAAAAACACTCGTTTAGGCCTCCAAACAGCTCCTCAAAGGTTTTGGAAAAGGCGATAACTACCACCAACAACTCCAAATCGCACGAAAACTTCATGACTACTAAATTCGACCATTCTGCGCAAGACAACTCCCATAGGAAGTTGGGCGATCAGAAATCGGTCGAAAAAGATCATCTTGACCTCCAAAAACGCGATTGAAGATTCTGAGAAAACACGAAATGGTTCCCCATCAATCTACTCGCCGGCGGGACACTCCTCACCGATCTCCAAAGACTCTACTATGTCTAATCTACAAAACTAATGCTCCCACCATGCTCTGATACCATGTTGAGAAAACGACTCTTCAGGAATCACTCCAAGAAGAGGAGAGCACATCAAAGAGACAAGAGAGATTGTACAGGAATGAGATGGGGAAGGCTTCGCCTTCCCTTGTATATATAGGGTGAGAACAGGGAAACCCTAATCTTGGGTTAGCCAAAAGCAGATCTGTACCATCAAGATGCGTAACAACCCTAGATCTACGGCCTGTAGTCATCAGGCAAAGATCAACCTATATCAACTCGATGAGCTTGGGATATTAACAGTATTGTGTATAGGATGGCTAAGTAGTGTGTTTAGGATAGTTGTAAAGCTCTAAGTTAAAATGGAGCTAATTTGGTCACACTAGAGGTCAAAATAACACTCTTCATTCTCATTGGTCTTGGAGTTTGGGCCAATGAGGACACTTGGGAAATTTCTTCAAGATTTTGAGGAGTTTTGGAGACCTTCAAGGGGGACATTCGAAGATCTGAAGAGAGGGTTGGAGAGTTGACAAGACGAGCTACGATGTGGGCTCAAGAATGGATGGATTTGAAGGATTTGTCACTCTGAAATGATGATTCAAAGATAGAGTGAGAAATTTAGATCTTTGAGTGTATTTGGAGTGTTTCTGATAATCTTACAAGGGTTTTGGGAGATCTAAAGTGACAATGATATACTTTACGATTTGGGCTTGCGTTTGGATTGAAATTTCGACTCAATTGGATGAGTTTTGAGTACGGAGTGATAGCTTGAAGTTTATGTATACAGTCAGAGTTGCAGGACTGCACTAACTATCACGAAGTTAGTACGGAGATCATATCTTTTGATATCAAAAAGTTATGTCAATAAAACTTTGCACAGTACAAGTTATGATGATGAGTGACCTTTTCATGAAATCTGGGAGCAATTGAAGTCAAGGATTGGGATGTGTGATGGGTTTTGTACACATGGGTCTGCATATCACCTTGTGATACAGTGTGCAAATTAACAATTGTTCTGAGAGATCTAGAAGAGAAAAATATCTGAAACTTTTCTAAGAGATTGAAAGGGTTGTGGAGAAATTTTCTGTAAAGTTTAAGTGAGAGTTATTGGTCAAATCATCGGCTATCATAATTACGGGTTTATAATGAACTCGAATGTGGAGTGTTGAGGAAAAGAAGAAGAAATTGTCAACTCACACAAGGTTCTAGAGGGTTCTTCTACAGTCATGCGCTCAGGCATTCTCAGAGCAAAGAATTGTCCATGCGACAATGGTGGTCTGTTTGAAATGTGGCAAGAGTGGTCACTTTAAGAAGGAATGTCGTGTGAAGACGAAGGCTACTATTCCTCCTTTGGCCAATATAGCTCAAGATTTTGATGAGGAGGATGACTTGCTTGAAGATGGACTTTGAAGCCAGAGGTATGCCCTATGCAATTCACCAAAGGGCATTGGTGAGGTATGGATTCTAGATAGTGTTTGTTCTTATCACATTTGTCATATTAGAGAGTTTTTTCATACTTTCTCAGTATCAAACGGTTTAGTTCTTATGGGAAATGATCAACCCTGTAGGATTGAAGGTGTTGGATCTGTCCAGATTCACATATTTGATGGAGTCAAACGTACATTGACTCACGTCAGGTTTATACCTGAAATGAGAAAGAATCTTATCTCTCTTGGAATGTTAGATTCAAAAGGCCTTGAGTGGAGTTCTAAACAAGGAGTACTTGAGGTGAGAGTAGGTGATAAGATTATCTTAAGAGGACACAAGCATAGAAATTTGTATCTGCTAGAGGGCAATACCATTTGGGGTGAAGTCAATCTTACCAGATCTCGGCCTGAGATGGCTCATGTTTGGCATTCTAGAATGTGACACATGAGTAACATGTACTTGATCTTCCTTCATAATAGGGGCTTGTTACCTGGTTTAGGTAACGTTGACATGGAATTTTGTGAGTATTGCGTTATGGACAAGCAACATAGAAAAACCTTTTATGTTGGATTTCATAGTTCTAAAGACTTAATTGAGTATGTACATAGTGGCGTGTGGGGACCCTCTCCTAAAGCCTCACGTTCTGAGAAGTGGTACTATGTACTGTTTATTGATGATAACTCAAGATTTATGTGGGTCTATTTTCTTTGCAACTTTCAAAAGTTGGAGAGCCCAAGTTGAGACTCAGACTGGTCACAAGGTGAGGTATCTACGTTAGGATAATGGCGGGGAGTAAACTTTTGAGGAGTTTAAAAGTTACTGCAAAGAGGAGGGGATCATTCGTCATCTCACCACGGTTTATACTCCGCAACAAAATGCTGTTTCTGAGAGGCTAAACCAAATAGTATTGGAGAAGGTGCGTAGTATGTTGAGCCAATCTAGTTTACCATATGAATTCTGAGCTGAAGCTATTAATACCGCAGTGTATTTGGTTAATCTGTCTCCTTCAAGTGCAATCAATTTCTTGACACCGTTTGAATTGAGGCACAAATGGAGGGCTGATTATAGTCATTTGAGAATTTTTGGTTGTACAACTTATTCTCTCATACCTAAGGAGAATAGGACAAAGTTAGATACTACATCCAAGAAGTGTCGTTTTCTTGGATATGCAAGTGGTGTGAAAGATTATAGGCTATGGGATCCTGTAGCTTGTAAGATGATTGTCAGTATGGATGTTTCTTCGATGAGCCCAAATCATTGAAAGAGGGGGAGATATCTCAGGCTTCCGTATTGACAAGGGCAAATCTTCACTCATGGATGTTGTTGAGGAGGAGATTGATCATTATGGGTTTAATGATGGGCCACAAGGAGAAGATCTGGAACAGATGGAGCAAATTCCTAAACAACATGAATTGGAGGAGCAAGTTGTCGTTGATAAGTCTCAAGACAGAGCACAAAACGATGAAGATCAACCAAGATCATCTACTATGAGATCATCAAATCGGATTAGTAGAGCTCGCGAAAGGTATGGAACATGGGCTGATCCATCTATTCTTGAGGATCATGATATTGAAACTGAGAATGATGATAACAATGTGTTGATCTTGGAAGAAGGAGAACCTTTTTCATATAGAGAAGCTCAAGCCTCTATCAATAAGCTTGAGTGGGATATTGCTATGGAGCGTGAGATGCAATCGCTTGTTGAGAACGAGACTTGGGAGCTGATGGAGCTTCCAAAGGGTCAACCTTTGGTTGATAGCAAATGGGTGTACAAGTTGAAGGATAATCCAGCGGATGAAGAGAAGAGGATCTTCAAAGCCAAGTTGGTGGCTAAGGGCTTCACACAAAAGATAGGTATGGACTACAACGAAATCTTCTCACGTGTAGCAAAGTATGCTACAATTTGTCTGGTATGTGCATTTGCTGCGATATTTGGTCTAGTTGTGGATCACATGGATGTTGTCATGGATTTTCTATATGGATCTTTGAAGGAAGAAATCTACATGAGACAACCTACTGGCTATGAGAACAAAGGTTAGGAGAAGTTAGTTTGTAGATTGCTCAAATCTCTATTTGGATTGAAACAAGCTCCTATGCAATGGAATGCAAGGTTTGATGAGTTCATGAAAGCACAAGGATTTTCAAAGAGTGTATTTGATCCATGTGTTTACATAAAGAAGGTGAATAATGAGATCTTTAGCCTCATTATTCTAGTACTGTATGTGGATGACATGCTCATTTTGGCAAAGGAACAATCCAACGTTGATAGATGCAAGAGGCAATTGAAATCTGCATTCAAGATGAAGGATTTGGGTAAGTCCAAGAGGATATTGGGTATGGATGTTCACATGGATTTGAAGAAGAGGAAGCTATGATTAAGTCATGGTAAGTACATTCAACGTGTGCTTGACAGGTTTAACATGGCAGACTCTAAAGGAGTGTGGACTCCTTTGGCGACACATTTTAAGCTCTCGGCAGCTCAATGTCCAATTGATACAACTAAGAGAGGAAAGATGTCGTCAATTCTCTATGACAAGGCAGTGGGCAGCCTCATGTATTTGATGGTGTGCACTAAACCTGATATTGCTCTAGCTATGGGCAAGGTAAGCAAGTACATGTCAAATCCATGGAAGATGCATTGGGAAGTTGTGAAGTGGATTCTCAGGTACCTCGAGAGTACTAAGGATTATGGTCTTTTGTTTGATGGTTTATTGGACAATGTCAAATCCTTGTTGGGTTACGTTGATGATGACTATGGACAAGATCTTGACAAGAGGAAGTTTACAACTCGGTATGTGTTTACACTTGGAGGTGGATGCATTAGTTGGAGATCTACCTTGCAAAAATGCATAGCTCAGTCAACTAAGGAAGCCGAATATGTAGCAGCAGCGGAGGCAGCAAAGGAGGCTATTTGATTGAATAGACTAATCACTTAGATGGGATTAAAACATGATGTTGTAAATCTCCATTGTGATAGTCAGAGTGCCTTACATCTTGCAGCAAATCAACTGATGGATAGCATCATCTTGCTCGTGTTCACAGGAGCAAGAGAGTGGAGGAAATAGTGACACCATAAACCTCTCAACCTATGATGATGATGGTGAAGCTTTGACCAAAGGCCATTGCATAACCATTAGCCTTGGTGTTACAACTATGCAGAAATTAGAGGTGGTGGTGATCCTAGTACTCATGGAGTTGAATAAAATGGGATCAATGTATATATATTGATGGGATCCATAGACTAACGGCTACATGGATTTGATCCAAATGATGAATCGGCTAGCCATGGGAAGCACGATCAAACTGACACCATTCAATGTGTTGATGAAGAATGTGGACAAATTGTCCAAACAGAATACTGAGTTGGAGAAGAAGATCCATGAGTCAAAACAATATTACGCAGAGATTTTTCGTATTTGGGGTGTAAAGGTGAGATTTATGGAGAAGTAAAAACTGCAATTTCGGGAGACTATGCAAAATCTCAACCGATTGTTGAACTAGATGGATGTAGAGACATCCGATAAACTAGAGACTCTTGCCAACAGGTACCCCACACCTGTTCCCTATTTGTGACAATGTAGAAATGCAGAGGTTAGAGCAGTTGGTGACAACCATGAAGAATCCCGGAGATACCAAGGAGAAGAGGAAGGAGATGTATAAAGCTTTGGGACGAGATTTTTGGGATGTTATGGATCTTCATCAACATGAGATTGATGTGGACGTGCATGAGATGCAGTTAGCAATCAACGCATTTACTAGAGAGGCGGAGATGTGATCGCGTGGCTAGATGATCAGAGAAGATTTCGGAGAGAGCTATCCTTGTATGTGACAATTAGGAGTAGAAATTAGAAAATTCTGTATAAATAGGAGTAGAACTAGTATGCGCATATATTTTTTCCTTGCAAGTGTTCAATTTGATTGAACTACAAATTGTAGTCATGATAAAACGAGAGCTTGTGGAGGTGGTGTGATCAATGTGTAATCAACATAGATTGGAGTAAATACTTGTGAAGTTATGTGTCTGCATGATTTCATCCATGAGAACTTCATCAAGTGTATCGTCTTGACTGAGTCTTGTAAAATAATAGATCCCCATCTATAAATAAAAAAATTTAGCAATTCATCCATATGTCTTCTAAATTTATGAGATTGACAATGTAATGGAATAGACCTCCGCTAAGTCTTATTCTTCAACTCTTCAGACAGAGCAATCCAAAGTAGCTAAAGAAGCATAACTGTGCATTTATCCTTCATGCTTGGTTAATTGAGTACCTCATTCCCTTGGGAATGAACTCACTTGCATGAATTCAACCCAACAATGCATCTCTATGTTATTACAATCACATAAATCTTGTGCAAAAAGCATTTAGTGATACACCTATCACATAAAATTACTTATTGCTCCTTCAATTTCTTTAATAAAAAATGATATATGCATAAAGTTATCTAAATAGTTTTCTTTCATTGAAGTTTCTTAACATCATTCTGTAGGAGCGTAGTTCTTAGGATAAGTAGGATTTTTTTTTGTTTTTGTGAATAAAGAGTATATTCGGCTTCTCTTGAAGATATTCGTCCGAATATATGTTTGTTAGCTAGGAATACCATTAGGGAGTTCACACGAGTGAATTGCGAGGGAATTTAAGCCCGCATTTGGGCGGCGGATTGAGGAATTATCGAGAGAAAGTCGATGCCAAGAACTTGTCGAGCGGCCAGAGCAAGGGAAGCTAGCTGCAATGTCAAAGCGTCGAACCGGAGGAGTTCCAGCATGAAGAAGTGCGACGATGGGGAGAATTCGACCGCTCATTCTGATGATGGATTGGACTCCAACGGAGTAGCTGAGGTTGAAGAACCTCGGTGGAGTATTTCTGTCATGGCGATGGGACTACGTGTGGCCGGAGTTGTGCGATGAAGTCCGAAGAGGGAAGCCGTTGACAGCAGTGGGAAGTAGTGCGCAGCCGGAGAAGTGGGATGCAAAGTTATGGGCGAAGGCTTTAGGAGGCAACCACGAAGAGGACAAAGGCGGAGTCGATTGGGAGGGATCGGCAATGCATACGGCATTTACCTTCGATGAGCGGAAGTGGTTCAACCTTAGGGAGAGGAAGGGGACGAATGGCTACAAGCTCAATTTGATCAAAGATGTCTTCAGAAGAAAGGTGGCACTCACCTTGAATCAGCTTTTCTCACCGCAGCGAACAACCTACGTAAGTATGCATAAGGTGAGGATCGTGGAAGGGTTCATCAGAGGAACTATCTGAGTGAACTGGGGAGAGATCTTTGCGAGGAATGTGCAGGCCATGGAACCGAAACTAAGGGAAGACGATAAGAGTGTAGTCTTTCTCTCGTCTTTCTTAGTACACCTATACGCAAAGTTGTAGTGGCTGACGCCTAGGGAGAGGCAGCTGTATCGGTTGGAGAGTGGGTTGTCGGACTTGGATACGGACATCGACAACCCTAGCAGTGAGTCGACGAGGAGTCTAGGAACGAGTGCGCCACCCGAGCCGAAGAGAACGGGAGAAGTGAGACCGGCGGTGTAGAGCAAGCATGATTCGGACTCGGACCTTGAGGTGATTGGGACTTCGAGGAAGAGAAAGAGAGTAGTGGAAGACAGTCCACCCGCCACTCTAGTTATTCGAAGAGATGTAGGAAAGAAGAAGGTGGAAGAAGTAGGACCGGCCAAGTCCTCTCGTCCGAATATGATGGCGGTGAAGCCAGGGCCGAAAGCCTCGAAGGAGATTGCAGAACCTATGGCATCGGTATTACAGCTGTCGCAGAAGTTGGAAGCTGTGGTGGTCTCGGTAGTGCTAGAGTTGAACAAGATGGGACCGATGTATATGCCAGGATGGGATCCTCAAGTAGACGTGTATATGGAGTTGATTCAGATGATGAACCGTCTGGCATTGGGAAAGGAAGATCAATCCATCACAGTGAAGGAGTTGACAGAGAATGTGGACAAGTTGTCCAAAGAGAAAGTTGGGATGGAGAAGAAGGTTCAGGCGGCGAAGAAGGCCTACGAAGAGATCTGTCGTATTCGGGGTGTGGAGATCCATTTTGTGGAGAAGGAGAATGCACATCTTCGGGAGACAGTGCAAGACCTGAAACGAAGACTGATTCAGGTGGATGTGGAGGCACATGCAAAGTTGGAGACCCTCGTTAACAGATGTGCGCAGCATCTATTCACACGGTGTGATCGAGTTGAAGTGCAGCGGTTAGAGGCGGTTAATATATAGCGATGGAGAATCTTGGAGATTCGAAGGATCGACGTAAGGAGATGTACAAGGCACTGGGTCGAGATTTCAAGGAAGCTATGGCTCTCCATCGACAAAAGATTGCTGCAGATGTACATGAGATGCAGTTAGGAATCAACGCATTCACGCAAGCAGCGGAGGTGCGATCAAGTGGCTTAGATCAGAGTGGAAGACTTAGGAGAGAGTGATCCGTGTAGGAGACGGTTAGCTTGGTAGTTAGGAGTAGCAGTTAGAACATTCATTATAAATAGTCGTAGCAAATAAAGTGATGGATCTTTTCCTCTTTGCAAGTGTCCAAGTTGTTGGATTGCGAATGGTAGTCAGGGTAGAACGAGCACTCGAGGAGCTAGTGTCTGCATTCGTCCATGAGCTTAACCTGTCTGTAGCATCAGAAGTACTCTAGATGGTGTTTCGCCGAGAAGCAAACTTGTAATGAGAGAGATCCCCATCCCGAAGTAAAGCAAATTGCTGAACTCTATTGGATGTGTCTGTGGAATTGATGATATGATGGGTTTGTGAAGGAATTGAATCTGAATCGATTGCCTTCTTTGTGAACACTCTTCGGACTTTGCAGTCCAGAGTTGGAAAGATGTTTAAATGCTTATTTCCCTTCTTCGCTAGTACAGTTTGATCCCTCATTCCCTTGGGAACGAATCAATCTATACAAATTCGGACTAAGTAGTACCTACCGTGCTATTACACCAACATAGAGCACCATCCTTGTGAGAGCTACAATTCTCAGTAGGTAGACAGCACTAGTGGATGGGATGCAACTTCCTACGAAGCCGGACCCGAGGACCAATCATATGGGATCCAAGAGGCCATAAGTACCTCCATATCCCAAGTACACATACCCTGTTATGTCTTAGTAGACATGGCTACTACTGCACTCCAAAGAAAGCTTAGTGGCCAAGTAACACCACTAGCTCGTCCCAACGTAGGTTACAACTGTGGGGCAGTAGGGCATTGGTCAATCAATATTTTGTAAGGTTAGTTTAGGATTAGAGAAGGATGTCAAATTGTTTAAAAAAGATCTTAGGTCCTAAAATATTAGATTCAGTCATAAAAATACTTGGTATAAGTAACGCTACGACTTTTTTAGTCATTACAGGCCGAGGGTCACAATGAATGTTTTTTTTCTCTATTCTCTAATGATGGATGAAGGTTTGAAAAAGGATCTTAGAGTGTTTAGTTGAGTTAAGAGAGTGGATTTTCTAATGTTTTCTTTTCTCTTTTCATCAAAATTTTCTTCCAAAAACTTGTTAATGGCAAGAAAATAAATACACTTGGAGAGCGCAGTACAACGGAAAGTTGTATGCTGCGTTCGGGAAGGATGAATCGTTCCTAAAAAAAAGAATTTACAGATTTTTTTTATTGAAATTGTAGGTGCGATGATTTACTTCACGGGCGAGGTCTCTGGTTCAAGTCCAAGATAGCCCAGCTACACCAAGATAAATAAAAAGTTGTGGGCACCGCAATGCCCACAACTTTGAAGAAGAATACTTTTTTAAGAATCTCCTTGCCTTTAATTTGAACAGCAAGTCAGAAGCAAACATCATCGTTTGTCTCAGCCCCTGTGCAACAATTGCCGATGACAAGGGCACACCAATGTGGAGTGTGAGTAGCCTCCCTAACCCACCAAGTAGAGTAGGAATGTTACCTTGCACAAGGAGTGAGATTTGTGATCCCATCTAAATAAGATGTGGGGGTGAACCAAGTTGTTTTGGAAGATCGATCCTCGAATATAAAATCTGAATGGCCCAAAGAAGTGATTGATGTTATAAAGATGACCACACATAGTAACAAAGGGACGGAAGCCGTGCCAAAGGAAACAAGGATTAAAATAACCAAGAAGGTAACGACTACCTCCAGCAGCTCACCCATCACCCAAGACAGATCGGTATCCATGCTAAGAGATCTAGCCAGCCTAGCTACCTTCCCTCAAGATATTCGCACCGAAGTTGAAGGAAATCTACTAGCCTTAAGTTCTGGGACTAAAATACTTGATGGCCAAAAGGAGAAGAACCTTGTGCCGGCCATTACAAGTCACCAACCACCTCAGTTGGGATATTATGATCAAATGGCTAATCTAGTAGGTGTCAAGGCTAATATTACAATGAAGCAACGGCTCGATGACAATAAGATCTATAAAAAGATATTGCTCAAAGCATTAGAGACCGGTAAACCTCAGCCACTCCGGCAAGTTAAACTTCATGAATTTTACACAATCGAACAACATGACATGGGAGCTCCCAAAATTGAAATCGAGATAGCAGGATGCATGCTAAAATTGGTACCCACCGATTTGGGATTGGGAGTGAACATAATGATGGAAGACACGGCCTATGCTCTCGGCTACACTAAGTTTGAAGCCACTCTAAGAGTGCTGAGATTGGCAAATCAATCCCGAACTAGGCCGATCAGCATTCTTAGAAGGGTGTTGACCCAAATAGGCAGAACACCTTTCCTTCTCAACTACATTGTGTTAAAATCATAAGAGAAAAGTGGATACAAGGTCCTCCTCATGAGATGTTGACTTTAAAGAACAAAAGTGACTAATAGTTGGCAAAAGCGCATGTTGTCATTTTTTGACCCAACCTCCACTATAAAAAGGAAAGTAACCATTTCATGGAGAGACCCAAAATATCAAAGAGAAACTGCATCTAATTTAGGGGTTACCGACCTCATGCACATACATACATGCAACCCACAGTTTTCCTTTTCCCCCTTACTCTACATGCAAATCAATGACCTCTGTTAGTCTCTATACAACTTTCAAGAACTTAAAACTATCATCACAGTCTTGCTATTCCAAAAACGATAATCCACACTTCGGGCTGGCAAGAGAGAAGTGCTCTACATTTCTTTGTTTATGGTTCACATGTATTCTAAGATGGGGTGGCTGACTACTCAAGATTGAAAAAAGTACCAACATGGAGCAGAGGAATTCATAGCAAGGACTCGACAAGAAGGAGCCAGTAGGGATAATCCACACTTCAGGCTGGCGAAAAAGGGATGGTTTACATTTCTTTGTTTATGGTTCACATGTATTCTAAGATGGGGTGCCTGACTCCTCAAGATCGAAAGAAGTACCAGCATGGAGCAAAGGAATTTGTAGCAAGGACTCGACAAGAAGGAGCCAGTAATGGGTCGACACCAAGTCTGGGCTCCACAAGATAAGGGACGTCTTAGCCAAAGAGGGTTCGAACGAGAGATGACGCATCTTCAAGTGAAATGAAGAATTTATTCGTGAGACAGAGGCATATGTAGTGGCATGAAATGATTTGGCAGACACCAGGAGAAGGTGAAATCCGTTTATAGAAGAGGCCAAGGAACCAACTCTAAGAGGAGGAAGTTGAAACGAATAACGCATTCGATGAGTCCTATTCCAAAGAATTCAAGGCCGAAGATGAAAGCTTCCAAGACTTGTAGGGAGCCAATCTCTTCTTACTTGCAGTTGACGTACAAGATCAAGACAGTGGCGATGCCAGTCTTCATGGAACTTAACGAATTGGGGTCTCGCTATATCCAAGGCTAGAATCTCCAATATGATGGGTACATGGAAGTGATGTGTGCAATGAACTGTGTTGCTTAGGAAAAGGGAGATAAGACACAAGTGAATCGGCAGTTGGCCGAGATAGTGAAGCGGTTGGAGAAGCATAAATCCTTGATGGAGAAGGAAATCCTTGATGGAGAAGTTGGCGTATGAGGAAGTTTGTAGAGCGAGGAGAGTAGATGCTAGATTTACTAAGACTAAAGTGGAGGAAGTACGACAATAACTATTGAAGGCGAAGTGGCAACTTCAAGAGGTGGACGTCGAGCGGCCCGGAAGGTTTGAGGCATTAGCAACTAAATGCTCAGATTATCTTCTAGCGAGGTGTAATGATGAAGAGATCCAACGGTTGGAGCGCATTCCGGAGGTTTTGAACTCTCATGTCGATTCGAAGTCAAGAAGGAAGGAGATGTATAAAGCCATGGGTCACGAATGCATGGAGATTAGAATCCTCATCTAGCGGTGATTGTGTTTGAGGATCGAGGAGTTTGAGATCAGTGTAGGGTAGTTAGGAATAGCGGTAAGACATTTTTTGTATAGATAGGAGTAAAATAGTATGGAAGGTTCATCTTCTTCTGTTGCAAGAGTTCATTGTTGAACCGAAAGTGTAGTCAAGGTAGAACAAGAGCTTGTGAAGCTGAGTATTTTCAAATTCAATTGGCCTAGACTAGATCGATTACTCGTGAAGTTATTCGAGTATTCATCCACGAGCTGCTGAAAATAGACAAGATTAGTAAAACTTCACTAAGCTTACCGCCTCGATTTCATCTTGTAATAGAGTAGATCGACCTTCCCATCAGTAAATTTCTAAAATTTCTTCGATCAGAAGTGCAATTGGATTCTTGTGGATGCTTGGTTTGTATGTTTGGTCCAATTGTGCACCATCGGTATCATATTCAGCAACCCTCTTTAGACAGTGATTGTCTAGAATTAGAGAAAGATGTGTAAACTCACAAATTCACTTCTAAATGTGAACTATTCCTTTGATCTCATGGGAACGAATTACATATTACCTTAACTTCGGCAATCCATTGTGCAACCTAATTGTTACAAGATTTGAAATGCATGTTATGTAAATCATCAGGTGTTGAATTTTTTTGCTTTAATGAAACTATTGTGATATTAGAGTTTGTGAAATTATAGAATGATTAGATTTATAGGTTGAGAATTTGGGTTACAATTATACACAAGGATCTACAAATCATATTTTGCTAAAAGTTATGCGATTCTGAATAGCTCAAATAAGTACAAGAGCTAAACATTTATATCGTAGAGGTTTGAATGATATTTAATAAATATGCAAAATTTGAATTCAATAACTTTAATTGAGTGAAACTTTCAATTCTCATAGGGTGGTATTGGTATTTTCAATTATAATATTTGATGTTAAACTTATGTTTGTGAATTTTATTTGCAAGTGTGGGTGAAAACTTAATTTAGAGGTTTATCAAGATGTTGAAGATGCATTTGAAATTCTTCAATAGGAAACTACTCAAATGGTTTAATTAAATCTTTTGGTTGAATAGATTACGAGGCTAAACTTTGATGGTTGTTGGAAGCTGAAGAGTTCTCATTCATCTCTTTATGTTGGATCCTCTCCATGCTTGAGGTCTATTTATACACCTTGTTAATGTTGTGTGGTGTTTGGGCATTGCTCTTAGTTTCTTTTTCAATAAAGATGTTGTAATTTTCTCTTGTGGTGAGGTTGGAAGTGATGATTATTAGACCTTGGAGTATGTGTTGTGTGGCATATGCATGTTGTTTAATTTCAAAGCTCAATATTTTCCATAAAATTTTGTTTGAGTGAAAGTGAGATTTAAAATAAATCTGATTAATTTTTAAATCTTTGTTATTACCATGTATCTTGTGTTTTCCTAGATATGGCCTTAAGACTCACAACAACATTGATTCATTGCTTTCCTTACAAATTTTTGGAAGTTGTTAGTAAGTACGGTTGCCAAGTCAAAAACTTGATACTCCTCACTTTCCTTGTAATCATCTCAAAACTTGTTTTTCTTACAAACACACTTCATTTGCAAAATTAAAAAAATCAGACATTTTATTTAATTAGTGATACATGTTTCATTTTAATCAAGAATATGTAATAACACGGTAGGTACTATTCAGTCCGAATTCGTATAGATTGATTCGTTCCCAAGGGAATGAGGGATCAAATCACACTAGCGAAGAAGGGAAATAAGCATTTAGACATCTTTCTAACTCTGGACTACAAAGTCTGAAGAGCATTCACAAAGAAGGTAATCAATTCAAACTCAATTCCTTCACAAACCCATCACATCACCAATTCCACAGACACAACAAATAAAGCTCAGCAATTTGCTTTATTTCGGGATGGGGATCTCTCTCATTACAAGTTTGCGTCTTGGCGAAACACCCTCTAGAGTACTTCTGATGCTATAGACAACCTCAGCTCGTGGACGAATATCCGGGTAACTTCACGGATACACGCTTCAGTCCTCACAATGTCAGCCTGCAGACACCAGCTCCTCGAGTGCTCGTTCTACCTTGACTACCATTCGCAATCCAACAACTTGGACACTTGCAAAGATGAAAAGATCCACCACTTTATTTCCTACGACTATTTATAATGAATGTTCTAACTGCTTCTCCTAACTGCCAAGCTAACCGTATCCTACACGGACCGCTCTCTCCTAAGTCTTCTACTCTGATCTAAGCTGCTCGATCGCACCTCCGCTACTTGCGTGAATGCGTCGATTTCTAACTGCATCTCCTGTACATCTGTTGCGATCTCCTATCGATGAAGAGCCATGGCTTCCCGGAAATCTCAACCCAATGTCTTGTACATCTCTTTCCGTCGATCCTTTGAGTCGCCAGGATTCTCCATTGCTGTCACCAACTGCTCTAACGATGCGTCTCAACACGATCTGTAAGACCCAGGGTTGTACATATAGGATAAAATGAAAGTATATCTAAATTGTGCCTAAGTTTATCTTAGTCATGACTATGTTTAGCTAGTTATGGTTAAGTTGGAGGAAAATATAGAGTAACTTTTGGTGTGGTAGATGAGAACTTCTATTTTGTTGTTTAGTATGAGTCAAGGAATAGATTCCATCACATGGGTATCTTGACTTCCCTTGACTTGGACTAGTTTTCATTGGTTGGACTTGGTGAAGACCCTTAAATCTAGGGGCGAGATTGACTTGGTACACTAGAAGTCAATTAGGGAGTAGTTGGGCTTCTAGAAGATCCAAGTGGACCAATTGCATGTTGCCATGTACCCTTTTCATTGGGGTTTGTGATCTCTACCTCGTTTAAACTTGGTAAGAGGAAGTTACATGGTGATTACTTGTAGTTACTAGGGTAAGATTCTAAGTTGTATAAATAGAGAGGTTGAGAAGCACCTCTCAAGTAGTTTTTCAATGGAAGTTAGTTTTGGGAGAAGATAGTGTGGTGATCTTAGTTTTGGGGAGCTTGGTTCTTGGAGACGTCATGTTCGGAGTGGAGCCTTGATTCAATGAAGACTTTGATTACCAAAGTATCCCTTTCTTTTGAGTGATATCTTACTCTTGGTGATAATGTGCATAATGGAGCTTGGACATTGAGAGTTTGTGTAAGAGTGAGCAATAGGGTCATGGTCATAGGGTGGGACTAAGTCCTTCTAGATTCATGATGAGCTTCCAAAAGCCATCGGAGGTAAACCCGAGTGAGAGTCAGCCCGGAGGTCACATTTTTGGTTCCGTTGCCGGGACCTCGGCCTAGAAGGAGAAGAGATGTTTGAATCCGGTTTATTGCCCGTGAGCGCAACGATGAGAACTCATATGGAGAGGGCGTGGGGGGAAGAGCGAACCGAGATCATGATGCATAGTAATGTACCTTTTGTGTATCCGGTAGTGTTATATGATAGCCTGGAAGTTATTTTGTACATTTTGTTTACTTAAGTGTTGTTTGGGATGAGGCGAGAGTGCTATAGTACGTATTTGGGAGGAAAACTTTATTTTCCAAAGTTTTTCCGATAATTTTCTTGATTTTAGATTAGTATATGGGATACGTTTTGCACTTGAAATAACAGTCATATCATGTCTAGATCAAAAGTTATGATGTTTAGAATTTGCTAGGGTCTTGACGGGTTTTGAAAGATAGCTCTCGGGAAAAAGTGTACAAAGCTCATCAATTCGTGCAAGAAGTAAATCAGGATTTTTAAACTTTGCACGATTGTTTATCAGGAGCTAAGTTACATGTGGGTTCAAATTTTGTTGAGAGATCATTTTTATAGAGAAAGTTATGATACCTGAAGTATAGGGGGGTATAAAAGTGAGCAAAACTGCTTTACTTTTCAGATTTGTTTTTTCCTTGTTTATGGTCATTCCGAGAGAGTGAGTGCATGAGTGTTTTGCATAGTGAGGATGACTTGACACTCATTGGAAAATGGGAGATCAACCTCTTTGGAAGATCCGGTTATCTAAGATACCTCAAATTTTGGACGTGATTGTTTCAGCGGATTCGAACACGAGGGAGTTCAGAGTGGAGTTTGAAGAGAGGACACTAAAAGCTCCCGAGAGCGAAACGTGAGAGTTGCTTCTATTGTGGAGAGGAGGGACATAAGCTTGTGAGTTGTCCTTTGAGAACCAAAGATCGGAGGTTGAGAGAGAGACGAAACGTGGGAGAGCTAAACCTTCATCTGGGACCATCATCTCCCCATGAATCCAAGAGTGGAACCTATTGTGAAAATTGTGGAGTGACTGGACTTCCCTTAAGACACCAGTGTAGTGGCGTGAAAGCTCTGTTGGAGTCACTAGTGGAGGGCTTTGAAGATAAATTAAGTGCAGATACCGAAAAGTTGAAATCTCCAGGTGGCTCAAGTTCTAACTGAAGATGGAGATCATTTTCAGAATGATCGAAAAGATGTCGATGAGGGTAAGGCTCATAGTGTGTTTAGGAGAGGAGAGAGCCATGGCAATCTTGAACCAACCAATTCCGTTCATTTTGCCATTGATGAATTACTCTAGAGTGGAGCTAGTTTTGTTTGTGTTGTATTAGGGAGTCCCGTATAAATTTCCAACAACAACGACAAAAGGAGTTGGAAATGGGGAAGCTTCCGGTGTTCTATGGGAGAGAGAAAGAAGATGTAGAATCTTTTGTGAGAGACTTCAAGAGGGCATGTATAGGAAACAATGAGAGAAGGAAACCCGAATGGGCTATCCTTTTGCCCGACTTCTTGGAGGATTCTGCATTGAAGTGGTATAATGAGTACAAGAAGGAGCATGTGGAGGAAGACACTTGGGAGAGTTTGACGGAGAATCTTGTTGAAAACTTTCTTCCGGATGAAAGTTACGAGAAGCGATGTGTGAAGTCACCTTTTTGAAGCAAGGCGAAAGTGAGAAGGTGCGATCATACGTAGAGAGAATGGAGAATTTGGAGTCACGTTTTTCGTGTGGTGTTGAGAAAGAGTGGAGACGAGATCGAGCCAACCATGGTGGGGATTGTGGCGATGTTGACAAAGAACTTCATTGGAGGTTTGAAGCCTCGGATTCGAAGCAAGGTGAGATATGAAAAGCCCTCTTCTAAGGTTGAGGCTATTCGCATTGCTATTCGAATGGAGGAGAGCCTAGAAGACGATGATTCTAGCTTGGTGGCTAGAGAAGCATTACCAATTGTTGTGGTTAGAATGGCAACTCCTACTGTTGTTCTTTGCGCCCAGTAGTAAATTCTCCAGTGGTAGACTTGCACCATGAGTTGAAATCTATCACGTAAAACACTCGCTGATCTCAAGATTAACGTAGTACAACTATGGGAGAGGAGGAATCAGAATGTAGGGGGAGGATCTAGAGGGTATGGGAATTATCCTCCAAAAGGAAATCCACCACAAGGGAACTTCACAGTTTCATGCTTTAGTTGTGGAGGCCCTCATTTCCAACGAAATTGTCCTAATCCTCGACAACATGATGGAGTTAGACACAACAATTCTACTCCTACTCCAAGTCAATCGAAGGATAAGGGAGTAGCATCTATTGATGTGTTTCCTCATCAGTGCACGTTTGAGAAGGGAGAGAGCTCTATAAGTTCCAGAGTTGATATTCTTGCACACGAGAAGAAGAGAGCAAGATTTGTAGAGGAGTCCATCTCAATGGAAGATCAACCAAGCCGGAGCACTCGATCCAGTGGTGTGAGTCAACCGAGAGCACCAAGGAAGAAGTTGGGAATGGATGATTTCTCCATTTCATCTTCCCAACTCAAATACGACGTGGTGGAGGATGTGGGGAATCAAAAAGCCAATATAACTGTTGGCCAATTGATTGCTCTAAATCCTATGATAAGAAAGGAGTTGGGGAGGCCTAAGTCCAAAAGGACCAAGAAGCGACGATCCAAGGGGAAAGCTTCCATGGCGAATGTTGGAGTAGGAGTGGTGGATGCCGCTGCCTCGGAGGTTTGCACTCGGGCCAAGATTGAAGTACGCATTAATGGACGTGATGTTTCGGATGTACTAGTGGATGGTGGATCTGCGGTGAATGCCATGTCGAACGTTTGTTGAAGAAGTTGGGGATGAAGCTTTCAAGACCTTCCAACATCATTGTTGGGATGGCCAACAAGCAAAAAAGGTGCGACCCATTGGAGTGGTGGACAAGGTGGTGGTAAGCGTGATGGGAGTTCAAACCTTGTTGTCCTTTCAAGTGCTTGAGGAGGCTAGCTACGACTTGTTGTTAGGAAGACCTTGGTTGAGGGCTGTGGAGGACAACTGATCGGTGGCATAAGGGTTACCTTCCGTATAGGGCCGAAAAAACCATCAGTGAAGGTCCCTCTCACAAGTGGTGGAGGAGCGGTCTGCACTCGGATAGACCTACGAGTGATTACTCGTAGTCCGAGAGTGAAGAAAGTGGCAGTTTTTCAGAGGTTGACACCAACATGTCGACCGATGTGGAGACATCATCTGAAGATACCTCGGACGATGATGTTCAGGTTCAAGTTCTTGTTGCAATGGATTTACTTCCTAGGCCGGGGGTGGTGAAAGATCCCGACAAGATGAAGATGAGTGAAGATGAGATAACTCGACGGCTCTCCACTCTCAAGTTTGGTCCCAAGGTTACTATGGAGGAGAAGTCAAGGTCTTTGGATATATTTCGAAAATATATCCATGTCTTTGCTTTTAGCTACAAGGATTTGAAGGAAGTAACCTTAGAAACTCATCGCATTGAGTTAGAGGAGAAGGCTCGTCAAGACGTCGGAAGCAACGTTGGATAAATCCACCAATTTGTGGTGGTCAAGGAGGAGATCGACAAGCTAAAGGATGCGGGTTTCATCTATGAGGTAGAGAATTCTGAATGGGTTTCTCCTATTGTGATAGTCAAGAAGAAGAAGGGTAAGCTACGTGTATGCGTAGATTACAAGAAGTTGAATCTTTGTCACAAAGAAGGATTACTATCCTTTACCTTTCATAGATGAGATTCTAGAGGAGGTGGCGGGGGGCATGAGTGGTATAGTTTTGGAGATGGTTATAGTGGTTATAACCAAATTCAAATTCCTCCCGAAGATCAGCTCAAGACCACTTTTACCACGCCATGGGGAACTTTTTGCCTTTAGGGTAATGCCCTTTGGTCTATGTAATGCTCCAAAGAACTTTTTCAGAGGTTCATGAACAAGGTGTTTGAACCTTTTATTGGGAAATTTGTGCGAGATTTCATAGATGATTTTTGTGTTTACGGAAGAAGGAGGATCATTTTGATCATTTGATCAAAATTCTACAACGGTTGGAGAAAGCCAAGGCCTCACTCAATCCAGAAAAATGCATTTTTGGATGTGAGGAAGGTTTGTTGTTAGGGCACATCATCTCCAAGGTTGGGATATCGGTGGATCCAGAAAAGGTGAAACGCATCCTCTACTTACCTTTTTCGGTGACGTTGACCAAGTTGAGACAGTTCCTTGGAATGGTGGGATACTATCGACGGTTCATCTTTTCCTTCTCCAACAAAGCTTATGCCTTGACGGTTTACATGAAGAAGGGACGGATTATGATTTAATCCTCAAGGATGGAGAGGCAGCTGTGGCGTTCGAACTTCTTAAGAAGGCGTTGGTAACGGCTCCTATTTTAGCCAAACCAAATTGGGGTAAACCTTTCATTCTCTACACGGATGCATCAAACATTGCTATAGGATGCACTCTAAGCCGAGTTAGATGAAGATAGCCATGATCATCCAATTGCTTATGCTAGTAGGCGGATAGTGCGGTGAGAGAAACTATTCGGTGGTGAAAGGGAGGCTTTAGGCGTGATCTTCTCACTCAAGAAGTTTCGACACTATCTTTTGGGAGGGAAGTTTACTATCGTTCTCGACCACAAGGCTTTGAAGTACATTTTCAACAAGCCTAACGCTGGGAGGGTAGGATAGCCGGATGGAAGTTGTTCTTGGCGGAGTTTGATTACATCATTGAGGATCGACCGGTAAGAAACATGCCAATCTTGATTTGATGTCTCGAGCATACGATGAGGAAGGAGATCAACAGGTGGATGATACATTTCGGATGAGGATTTGCGATGATGGACACCATAACAAAGGTACCGGTGAATACAAGGGGATATGGGATTTCATCTCGGAGGGAGAGTTTCCCCAAGGCATGCATTCACGGGAGAGGAATGCATTGGTGAAGCGATGTGAACCTTATACCATCATAGAGGGCGTGTTGTTTCATCAAGGAGCGAGATAGACTACTCGGAAGGGTTGTTGGAAGGGAGGAGTCAATTCAACTTATGAAGGAGTTTCATGAAGGCTCGGTATGTGGAGGACACTTTGCGGGGAAAGGTAAGCGCATTTAAGATCCTAGATGCAAGGCTATCATTGGAAGGGCATTTTCAAAGATTGTGTGGAATTTTGCAAGAGTTGTGATGTGTGTCAAGCTTTTGCTAAAAGTCCATGAAAACCCCTCCTTTGACATCAGTTCCTATTTTAGGTCCTTTTGAAAAATGGGGAATAGATTTTGTAGGACCCTTGAATCTTACTCCTCGGGGTAACAAGTTCATTGTGGTAGCTCTGATTATCTAACCAAGTGGGTAGAAGCTAGACCTCTAAAATCTACTAGTGAGGAAGAAGTGGGTAGATTTACGTATGAGAGGATAATAACTAGATTCGGATGCCCTCTAGAAATTGTATCTGATAGAGGTGGTGAGTTTGTTGGAAGCATTATACAAGCCATGCTAGGTCATTTCTCCATCAAGGCAAGGGTGACTACTTCCTACAAACCAAATGCTAATGGGTTGGCAGAGCGAACCAACTATACGCTTTGCATGATGTTGGCCAAGGATGCAGACATGGACGGGAGCAAGCAAAATTGGGACAAGAGGCTGCATGCTATCTTGTGGGAGTATCGGACGACTTGGAAGACATCACATCAATAGGGTACTCACCTTTCCGTATGGTATATGGTGTCGAGTCAAAGCTTCCAATTCAATTTGATTTGACGACCTTCTTAACTATCCAACAGAAGTTAAAGAGGACGAATGGAGTAGAAGCTATCAAATCAAGACGTCAACAACTGTTGGAGTTGGAGGAGGCTCGAGCTGTGGCCATGGTACGTGTGGAGCGGGCACAACAATTGCAGAAGAAGTATCATGATAATCGATTTGGGACGAAGAAGATGAAGATTTTCAAAGAAAATGATTGGGTAATGCTTTACGACTCCATTAGATATAAGAGAGCAAGAAAGAAATTTCTTCCAAAGTACTTTGGTCCTTTCATAGTTCACAAGGTGTGGGGAAACTTTACTTACGATTTGAAGGAGTTGGGAGGACGACATTTTGACCGGATGAATCACGACAAGTTGAAGCCGTTTCATCGACGATCAGATTCTTTCACTCCGAGGACGGAGTGAAATCTTGGTCCGGGGTAAATGTAAGACCTGGGGTTGTACATATAGGATAAAATGAAAGTATATCTAAATTGTGCCTAAGTTTATCTTAGTCATGACTATGTTTAGCTAGTTATGGTTAAGTTGGAGGAAAATATAGAGTAACTTTTGGTGTGGTAGATGAGAACTTCTATTTTGTTGTTTAGTATGAGTCAAGGAATAGATTCCATCACATGGGTATCTTGACTTCCCTTGACTTGGACTAGTTTTCATTGGTTGGACTTGGTGAAGACCCTTAAATCTAGGGGGAGATTGACTTGGTACACTAGAAGTCAATTAGGGAGTAGTTGGGCTTCTAGAAGATCCAAGTGACCAATTGCATGTTGCCATGTACCCTTTTCATTGGGGTTTGTGATCTCTACCTCGTTTAAACTTGGTAAGAGGAAGTTACATGGTGATTACTTGTAGTTACTAGGGTAAGATTCTAAGTTGTATAAATAGAGAGGTTGAGAAGCACCTCTCAAGTAGTTTTTCAATGGAAGTTAGTTTTGGGAGAAGATAGTGTGGTGATCTTAGTTTTGGGGAGCTTGGTTCTTGGAGACGTCATGTTCGGAGTGGAGCCTTGATTCAATGAAGACTTTGATTACCAAAGTATCCCTTTCCTTTTGAGTGATATCTTACTCTTGGTGATAATGTGCATAATGGAGCTTGGACATTGAGAGTTTGTGTAAGAGTGAGCAATAGGGTCATGGTCATAGGGTGGGACTAAGTCCTTCTAGATTCATGATGAGCTTCCAAAAAGCCATCGGAGGTAAACCTGAGTGAGAGTCAGCCCGGAGGTCACAGATCACACCATGTGAATAGATGCTGCGCACATCTGTTAGCGAGGGTCTCCAACTTTGCATGTGCCTCCACATCCACCTGAGTCAGTCTTCGTTTCAGGTCTTGCACTGTCTCCCGAAGATGTGCATTCTCCTTCTCCACAAAATGGATCTCCGCACCCCGAATATGGCAGATCTCTTCATAGACTTTCTTCGCCTCTTGAACCTTCTTCTCCATCTGAGCCTTCTCTTTGGACAACTTGTCCACATTCTCCGTTAACTCTCTCACTATGATGGATTGATCTTCCTTCCCCAATGCCAGACGGTTCATCATCTGAATCAACTCCATATACCCGTCTGCTTGAGGATCCCACCCTGGCATATACATCGGCCCATCTCGTTCAACTCCAGCAATACCAGGACCATCACAGCTTCCAACTTATGCGACAGCTGTAATACCGATGTCATAGGTTCTGCAATCTCCTTCGAGGCTTTCGGCCCCGGTTTATTGCCATCCTCTTCGGAGGAGTGGCCTTGGCCGGTCCTACTTCTTCCATCTTCTTCTTGCCTACCTCCCTTCGAACGGCTAGAGTAGCTGGTGGACTGTCTTCCACTACTCTCTTCCTCTTCCTCGAAGTTCCAATCACCTCCAAGTCTGAGTCCGATTTAGGCTTGCTCTACACTGCCGGTCTCACTTCTCCCATTCTCTTCGGCTCAGGTGGTGCACTCACTCCCAAACTCCTCGTCGACCCACTACTAGCGCTGTCGAGGTCCGCATCCAAGTCCGACAACCCACTCTCCAACCGATACAACTGCCTCTCCTTAGGCGTCAGCCACTCCAACTTTGCGTACAGGTGCACTAAGAAAGACGAGAGATAGACTACACTCTTATCGTCTTCCCTTAGCTTCGTCGCCATGGCCTGCACATTCCTCGCAAAGATCTCTCCCCAGTTCACTCGGATAGTTCCTCCGATGAACCCTTCCATGATCCTCACCTTATGCATACTCATGTAGGTTGTTCGTTGCGGTGAGAAAAGCTGATTCAAGGTGAATGCCACCTTTCTCCTGAAGACATCTTTAATCATGTTGAGCTTGTAGCCATTCGTCCCCTTCCTCTCCCTAGGGTTGAACCACTTCCGCTCGTCAAAGGTGAATGCCGTATACATTGCCGATCCTTCCCAATCAACTCTGTCTTTGTCCTCTTCGTGGTTGCGTCCTAAAACCTTCGACCATAACTTCGCATCCCACTTCTCCAGCTGCGCTCTGCTCCCAATCGCTGTTAGCGGCTTCCCTCTCCAGACTTCATCGCACAGCTCCGGGCACACGTAGTACCATCGCCATGACAGAAATGCTCCACCGAGGATCTTCAACCTCAGCAACTCCGCTGGAGTCCAATCCGCCATCAGAATGAGTGGTCGAATTCTCCCCATCGTCGCACTTCTTCCTGCTGAAAATCCTCCGGTTCGATGCTTCGACATTGCAGCTAACTTTCCTTGCTCCGGCCGCTCGGCAAGTTCTTGGCATCGACTTTCTCTTGACAATTCTTCAAGCCGCCGCCCAAACACACGCTTAAATTTCCTCGCAATTCACTCGTGTGAACTCCCTAATGGTATTCCTAGCTAACAAACATATATTTGGACGAATACCTTCAAGAGAACCCGAATATAACTCTTTATTCACAAAAACCAAAAAAAATCCTACTTATCCTAAGAACTACGCTCCTACAGTTGGTGTGACCGGGCTTCCACTAAATAATACACCATACATTTGCTCTACTCTTCATTGGTGACTTTTGCCTATCTCTATTACTTACCAAATGAACTTTAAGTTCTTCTAAGGACTTGATCAACAATGACTGCAAATAGAGTCACCAATATCTTTTTTATGCTTCTTCATGATCTTGATGTTTTCAACATTGCCCTTGTCAATCTATTAAGTTTGCACATTCTCAAACAATGTGCTAGGAGCAAACTTCTCCATATTATTTTTCAAAAAGTAAAATTGAATGAAGTTGATAATGTACATACTCTTTGCCACTCAACAAATATAGTGATAATGATCTAGTCTCTTCTTTTCATCTGCCGATAAAACATTCTAGAGAATTTTTTGAAACAATTAATGTCTTCGTCTATATGACATCCTTGTTCTTTTCTTGTGATGGGCTGATGGTCATTTCAAATTAACTCCTATAAAATGTGGTGGATGAGAATTCTTTTTCCTTCCTTGTTTTCTTCTTCCCTCTTGATTTGATATTCTGAATGTCATACATATGATGTTGCACGTTGCAACATCTCCTTCTGTTACTTTTTCTCATGATGTGCTTGCATTTTTCATTTTTTGTTTCTCACACAATACCTTTGACTCTAATATGTACTCCAACTCTTTGTCCTTGGTTGTCTTCTTTTTGTGAAATTTTCTTACTTTCTCCTCTATTCCAATGATCTCAGTTGGGGCTTTAATAACAACGATGTATGATTCAAAAGGAGAGTTTCACTTGCTATGATTGAGAAGCACCTTCATTGACTTGTTACATAATGGATTCTCATGAGTATTTTGGTACTCTACCAAAATAATTGACCACGCGAGAGTAAGCTATTCCTCAATCACGCAAGTCATAAAATTCAACAACCTATAATAAACAAACAAGATTAATTATCACAAAGTGGATGATGAAAAAACACAAGGTGAGAGTTTTTATTGATCTTGAAGCAACATACAATAATCAAGAATTTCGTAAGGATTAAATTTGATGAAGGATGTGAGTGAAGAAATAAAGTTGCCAAATTGTGAAATTGAACCAATAGAATTATCATATAGTATACAACTAGTCATAAACTAATACAAGAAAGAGATTAAATGAAAAGCGATTAGATGAGCTCAATAAGATGTTAGACTCAAAATGTCATTGATGGAAAAATACTGCATGAAAATAGATTAGATAAAAAAGTGATGAAAAGTAGTGGATTGAAGATTTACAAAGATATAATCAAATCTTCAAATAAAAATTTATTCTTCTTTGTGATTGATACATATATATTTTTTTAAATATTTTTTTTAACTTATTACAAATGTGATTTATTTTAAAAAGAATTTTCATATTTTGAAATAATTGAATTATATTATTATTGACTAAAAGGATGTATTTTTAGATGATCTATTTGCATGACAGCCACCTAAGAGGAATGTAAATCACAAGATCAATATGATACCATGTTGCATACCACCTTCCAAAGCTCTATATTATTTTGCTCCAAATAAGTTGAAAGAATGTAAAGCTCAAGAAATGTTAAGAAAGTGGTTTATACAACCAAACATTTCAAATTATGTGGCACATATGTTATTAATAAAGAAATAGGATGGGAGTATGAGTGTGGTATTGATTATCGTAATTTGAATTAATAAATAGTGAAAAATAAATATCCCTTGTTTAGAATCGATGATTTGTTTGATTAACTTTAAGGTTAAAAATACTTCACTAAATTGGATTTAAAGAGTGGATAAAATTAGATTCAAATTATTGATACAAATGTTTAGAAGATAATTTTTTGTACTAGGTTTATCACTTTGAGTGTGACCATTGATTTCACAAATACACATGCAAAATTTATAAAATTGATGAATGATATTCCTTGTCCTTATTAAGATAAATTTGTTATTATCTTTTTAGATGATATTTTGGTACATAATAATACCCTAGAAGATCATGCGAGTGAGAAAAATATTATTAATTTTGAAAAAAAATGAGTTAGAGTCAAAGCTTCAAAATGTGCATTTTGTAAATCAGAAGTAGATTATTTTGTTTATATAGTCATGACGAAGATAACTCAAGTGATGAATGAAAAAATAAAAGTTGTGTAAAAACACATAGAACAAAAGAGTCAAACTCAATTGAAGAGTTTTGAAGATCTTGTTACATTTTATTGTAGATTTGTTAAAGTATTTATTTGTCTTGCTCAAGCTTTAACATCTATATTAAAAAAAGATAAAAAATGTAAGATGAAGAATTGCACAACAATAAAATTTTAAGCATTAACAAATATTTGTTTGAATGATATGATAGTCATTGGTAAATCGAGCTTGCTATTGATGCATAGGTTCAATTATGGATGGAATTCTTTAATAGTTATAGGAGAATGGTTAGTATCCGGTTGCTTTTTTCTCTCAAAATTGAAGACAAAAAAACTATTTGGCAACTAAATGAGAAGAGTTTATCATTATTTTTGCCATCAAACATTGAAATCACTATTTGAGAGATATAGTTTTTTTGTTGAGACCTATCACAAACTATTGGTATATTTGGAGATTTAAAAATTTATATACAAAAAAAAAATTGATGTGAAAAATGAAATCAATGGTTTAACATGAAGAGAATGTATGTGGAAAAGAAGCAACAATTTGAGATGTCTCAATGCAAATATCTTGCATCAATCACATCTAGAGATTAAAATTAAAGTCGATTGATGGACTCAAATGATGACTATAAGAAAGGAAAATGATGAGATAATGAAAACTGTTCAAGAGAAGAAGACAAAAAATTTTAAGGTTAAGGATTTCATGAGAAGCATACATAGATCTCACAAGATCCAAATTTATGTACAATGATGTTATCAAAAGGTGATGATACAACCATTGCAAAGCACATGAGAGTTAAGAGAATTATAATAATATACAACAAGTATACTATTGGCCAAAGATGCAAAAAGATGTGGAATCATATGGTTGAAGTTGTACATCATGTCAATAAAATAAGATTTGTAATTAAAAACCGATAGGTTTATAACAACCATTTCTCATTCCTTAGCAACAATGCAAATATATTTCTATTGATCTAATACATGAATTTCCTAAGATTTCTCTATGACATCATTCAATAGTGATTTTTGTGATTAAAATAAGTTAGATTATTCACATTTGATCTACCACAAAGGTAGTGACCACATCACAACTTGCTCATATGTATCTTAAATCATGCATTTTTTTGTGAATGAAAGTGATTAAACAAAGTACTCATCATCAATAAAGGAATCTAATATACTATTTCTTTTGAAAAATCTTATTTGATGAATCAAAACAAAATTAGCAATGTCTACAATCCATCATATGCAAATAGATGGTTAAACAATGAGAACCAATAGAACAAGAGAGTATATGATACATTTATTCACCTTGAAGGAACAACAAGAGTGGGATACTTTTTTTGCCTCTTGTGAATGAAAATTGCATAAAATAATCATATTAATGTATCCACAAAAGTCCATTTTTTATCTCGTATATGATGCTTATTCTATCACACCTTGTAGTTTAACAAAAATTCCTCAGGGTAAACAATTTTGTGGAGTTCATACACAAATGAATGCATCAAGCAAAGAAGAAATTGATAATTAATCAAAATTGACAGAAGTAATATTCATATGCTCACCACATGGAGTTGTTTTTCAAGTTAATGATCAAGTTTGGTTATCCACAATCAATATGTCAGTTATGAGAGCACCAAAACCGTGTGCTTGTAAAATGCTTGGTATTTTTTTTATATTATAAAATATTGATGATGTATTTTACAAGTTGAAACTTTCGTCGTATATAAAAACACATCCCATATGTTATGTGTCACAATTGCAACAATATGTACCACAACCTAAGGTAGTTCACAAATCTATTGGTGTCCTTTTTATTATATACTGTAGGCATGTGATGAACCACATTACAAGAAGGATTGCATTCAAGATCAAAGAGTGGATCTTATTGAATCAAAATCATGTGACTATTCTCACAAACATGATCACATGATTGATCCATATTTTGACCTCCATCCAAAATTTTGATCAGCAAGAGTTGCTATGGAGGTTCCTTGAAGAAGAAAAGGAGTGATGACCATTACAAGAGGAACTTAGCAAGTTACTGCTGCTAGACTAATGGAGTTACTAGCGAGGCTGACATACGAGTGTAACAAGATGTTACCAAGTACTTGATGTTGAATAACATGAGTGATATCTTTTATTTGGTCGAGCATTCATGAAAGATTTATTGATCTCAACGAGTGTTGTTGGATTCTAGTACACAACCCCTTATGTTGGATAATGATGCAATGGTTGTTCTTGGTTTGCGAAAAACCGATGTGGAGAGATATCCATTTCATATTCATATATCTCTTTGAAGTTCTAATGATGCATCACCACCATACATCACCTAGATGGAGTTGATTGTGCAAGTCCAAGAAAATCATGTTATAAATATATGTACAACACAAACACATGTTGTTGTTACACGTGCAGAGTCATATGATGTATTGTTGGATATGATAGTATTATATCCAATAGGATTTAATATTGATTTTTGGGAGGAGTTAGTCTCTTATCTACCAGGTTTGCAATATGATGAGGTCCAAGAGAGTTGACTACTCTTGCGGTTCATTATTGATTCTAAGCCTTTATTGAGTGGAGTTTTGACATATGTTGCAGCCTTTAGTGCTTTTGATACATGGCCTAGTGATCTTTTGGAGAGAGTCATGGATGCAAATGACATTCCATATCTAGAAACTGTTGTTACATTTCCAAGTGTCAATAAAGTAGTGTCATTCATGTCGAATAAGTCACTAGTTACTTCATTTATAAAATTATAATAATTGGCAGATTAACTTATACAGAGTAAACATGTTGAGCTTAATACGCTCAACAAGACAAAATACAATTACCAACATAGGTCTCAATTCTCATGTAGTAAGATGACATCTCTCATTTTATGTCTCAAATGCATGTCTAATATCCCATACCAATATTGGATACCTTGTGCTTTTGTCACCCTATGGGTAACACTAATCAACCAAAGTATTTGAACACACACCTCTAGAATACTCTCTTAGGTCTTCAGTTGGAACTCATGCAAGTCTCGTAGCTTCTCATTCCTCACCCCTTTGTACTCTCTCTTCAAACTTGTATAACTCCAAAATAGGGTTAAAGATTGGGACCTCTGAACTCTTCCCAACTCGGTTAGTTTCAGTTGTATCATTAATGATAGGCAGAGAGGATGAACTCGCACTACCAAACACACTACACAAAGTTATAGAGATGTAGTTCATAGACCAATATTGTCTTAAGAATCAATCTCATAAGGGTGTTCACTCATGATAATCATCCATTGGCTGACCCTTTAAATGTTGGAATAATCATTTCCAAGCCATAAACCGACTAAATAATGTAGAATTGCACATCCACTATAAATCGCACCATGAGTCAAACTCATGTATGAAGTCATCCAACTCAATGATATCAATAGTACAAGAATATTGTATGAGATCTTTGGTTGTCCCATATATATCATCCATGTCCCACAACAATGGTGTGGGAACATACTACAAGATATCATCAAGCTTAGCTCTATCACTCTTTGACACCAAACTAGAGTCTTATGTGAATCTCAAAGACCAAGATTGGTATCGCACTTTGCTACGGATGCACGCAATGCTAATCCTAACAGTCAGTCTTTTAGAGACCTCCAGAGAACTCTGATGTGACACTAGTGTATCACCTTTGTATTCGTATCATCAACATGTCCTTAATTGGAACTAAAAACCGCAACATAATTTATCCCAAACATTGTAAGGTGCTAACACAAGGACAATATGAAATCTGCCATCATCACAAACACTCCTCCATTCTAAAAGTCCGCAAGTCTTGTCCACTGAGGAGAAACATAGATAGTATGATTGGTTAGCAAATCTAACCTCACTATAAGCAACACACATGAGCACTAACATTTCAAACAACAAAGAATCAACACAAATAAATGTGATGCACAAACCGGAAGTCAATATTAAGATATATCAATAACAAGAAATATAAATAAACATTATTTATCTAAAAAATATCCATCAAAGGGGTCAAATTAATCCAACCCGAATTGACATAGACTTAGGAGGGCATTTAAATCCACTAAAACTTAGTTTTAAAAGCCTTCTGCTCCCCAAATCGATAATTTGATGCTGGTAATCCAACTACATAAGGCGTTGCCTTGGTGTTTGATAATCTATGTATTGTGATGTTTGATGTGGCAATGATGTATATTTTGATACGATATGTATGTGCATGATATATATTTGTGTGAGAGCCACACTTATAAAAAAATATAAATTCATAAATTTGATTAATTTGTTCAAAAAATTTCAAAATTTGACATATTCAAGCCTAAGAATATTGCAAGCCTACTAGCTATTGTAATTTTGCAAGTGAACAAAATGTCATTTAGGTCAATAAAATTATAATTCAGTCCTAAAGATTTTGAGATTGTGATAATATTAATTATTTTCAAATTTCTTTTATCTGATGAGATTTTACTTAATTGACTTTAATCCATCATCATATCAATCCTATAAAGTGAAAGCAAACCCCAAGACATTAAAATTATCAAAATTCACATGTGGCATTCCACAAAGATATAAACCACTAACACTAAGTAACTATAAGTATAAAATACAAATATACAAACATTTATCTAATTTTGCTTCCTTTAATATTTACCCAAAAAAATTCATCCTTTTTCATAATTCTCTAGTTTAAGTTTTAGGTCAATGGGTTCTATCACAAGGTTGTAATTCATGTGAATTTTTTCATGATATGTTTTGAAATCACATGGAGTGATGATGTATATTTATAAATAGCAAATTCAATCATTAATGTTTACAAATTTTATTTTGAAAGGTTTGATATTAAATTTTAGACATGTGCAAAACTTTCCCATTAAAGGTTTAAAGTTTGTAATGATCATACTTTGTATACGTTACAAACAAGTACCTATTGAAACTAATAGGTCATTGTTTTGCAAGTAAATGGTAGCCCATTACAAAAATTGAAATAAATTATATATCAAAGTTGAGTATGAATATGAATATAAAGAATGTGATTGAAAATGAGTGCTGTATGGTTAGTATACCATTGTTGAGTGTCAGAATTATTCACAAGTTAATCATTTTTTCTCTAACCTACTGAAATGAACTTTAAGTATATAAGAATTGTTAGTACCCAAAGAAAAGGTCTCAATCTATGCTTAAATGAATATTTAAGCTTTGATGTCATAAAATAGTACTTCG
The DNA here is from genome assembly GCA_014180765.2 of Marchantia paleacea. Lineage (NCBI taxonomy): Eukaryota > Viridiplantae > Streptophyta > Marchantiopsida > Marchantiales > Marchantiaceae > Marchantia > Marchantia paleacea. The sequence continues at coordinate 764,975 of MUAA02000062.1, forward strand.
AAATTTTCTTTTCATTCCATTCATGGCTAATGCATTACCTTCTTCCAGTTATTCAGCTATTATTTTTTGTCCAAAGTTGTGATCTGACTTGGCTGTGTGAACCCCTGGTAAGAGTAGTAGCCTATTGTGTCTACAGTGCTATTCAAGCAAAAGGAGGCAAGAATGGTTTTTGAAGGGTTCAGGGATGAGATAAAGAGTTACTGTACAGGAGAACGGATACGAGCACATCCGGACAGCCTCGATTTTACTCAAAATATTCGGAAAGGCCAGGCAGGAAATAGGGAATTAGATCGACGACGCGAGCTGGAGTCTGTATTTCCAGTCCACTAGAATTGTGCATTGTATGCCGTTTCTGGCGTTACAGCTTCGCTCATTCTTTCTTGCTACTTGCTGGAAGGGAGAGGAGTTTAGGTCTCCGTTTCTTCTGTGCAGAGAATTCACGTCATGGATTCTTTCTTGAGGATTTTTTTCCCGTCGTAGTTTGAAAACCTAGAACCCTTCGAGGGCTGGGTTCCTTGAAAGTAGCAGCCAGCTGCTGTCCTGTCGTGTGCGTTCAGTTCAGGTTTCAGGAGAATCTGGATAGATGTCATATCTTGGCGAAGTCCTTTGACTCGGAAAGTTGGCGTGTTGTTGTTTTAGCGAGCAGGCGTGCCCGTGGGACGACTGGTGCGGAGGTAATAATCTCCCCGCGCCACAGTTGCTTTTTCATGTCACGGACGTTGTTGTGCGTCCGCGCTAATGTTTCGACCTGAGTATTGTGTGTGGGGTATATGAAGCTCCGTAGTTGTTTCAGGAGGGCAATAAGGCCTCAGTTCGATTACAGTTGAGGTAATTGTGTTTGCGTGTTTTAGCATGTTTAGTATGGTGTCACTGTTTTGACATGTAGTACGGTTACGGGCTATGAGATGTGGTCTGCGAGTCTCGCAGTCAAGCCGGTCTCACCGTCTCCAGCAGCGACGCTCTTTTGGAGAATGTGTATCTAGGTTGGAATGGAATATAAGCTTGAACCGCGTTTCGTTCGTCAGTTTGATGATGAACAACGTTTGGCCCTTTCAGCTCTAGCATGGCGGATGTGTTGGACACTCCTCCAGAATCCCTACCGGGCAATGATAGGCGAAGGGATCGTTCGGCTGATCGGAAGGAGAAAGTAGCTACGGATGATCGGAGACGTGATCGAGAGCCGCGTGAACGAAGAGAGGAGCGACCAGCAGGTGAGAGAGACGATCGACCACCACGACGTGAGCACCACGAGAGAAGGGCTGGTCAGGAAGGAGGGACTGTAGCTGAGCGCCGGGAGCGAGATAGGGAGTACAAGCGTCGGAAAAGCCCTAGTCCTCCTCCATTCCACCGGGATCGACGTCATTCTCCACCCATGCGACGATCTCCACCATATAAGCGGTCGCGAAGGGATGACGAGATTGATGGTGCTCGAAGGGGTTCACCACCTCGGGTCATTCCGGGTGCTGGAGATGATATTGGAAGAGCTTCGGGGTTTTCCGGTGATCGTAGGTAGCTTTACCTTGTCTCTACACTAAATGCCTAACATTTCAAAGTTGTTTCATGGCTATCCTTGGGTAGGACTGTACTACGCATGCACATTGTGCCTCTCTTAGACTACCACAGCTTCCTTGGCGAGTCGTCCGGATCGTTCATACCAACGCGGTGCTATTCTGAATGTGGTCCGAATACCGAATGCATGTAGCGGTGAACCAACCTAGCTACATCGATATATTCTTGTTACAATGCCCACTCCTGCAAAGGTGCATGCACTGTCGTCACCGTTTAGGATTCCACCATTCGGTAACCTGTACCTTAGCTCATCGGAATTATAGGTCGCTTTTCTCCTGAACTTTCTCTTATGACAAGATAATTTTCGATCTCACGGATTGCCGTGCTTGCTGTTGCACACGATGTTTGCCTTATCGGTCCTGACAATTTTGTGCGCGAATATGGAAGGCAGGGGTTGCGTGTATATGGGCTGTTTGATATCCACTTATTTTCAGGCCTAAATATTGTCAACTTCCAGCTGTAGAGGACAACTATTCGTTTTTTTAGCAATGTTGTCCTTGCAGGCTTATAGGAACTGGGTGCATAGTCAAGCACTGACTCCTCGATGTGGATACAGGCATTTGGATCACTTGATATTGTGAGAGGGCCCTCTCCTCCTCTACGAGGCTCACATTGATCGTATTGTGAATTTAAGAATAGTTCTTTTTCGTGCCCATCATGATGTGGCTCCACGGCAAGCAGTTGCCTGCTTTCCTCTGAAAGTAATTTGAGTGACTAGCAAGGAAGACAAATGTTCTCCGAATGACTTTTGCCTTCTTAGTGCGAGGACACCGTTCAAACATCACATCTCATTGTCGATCCAATCAGGAGAGAATGGGAGGGAGAGAATTAGAGGAGAGTAGTCCTTTCATCTGGCCATATTCTGGAGACGGATAATAGTCAGCCAGTGGCATCGTCGCTGAAATCGAATCAGTCTTGGCTGTCACTACCTAAGCAGATATTAGGACGATCAGAGAGCATGGCGCCCAACAAGAGCAATGAGAGGTGCCAAGCTACCGACCTGACCTGGTGAAGGCTCTCAATTTTTGGGCCTAATCAGGAGCCGTGCCCTGTGTATGTTTTTGTCTTCTTGGTCCACTGTGAGACTGCTTGAATTATTACCTTGTTTTGATGAAGGTTGCGAATGTGTGCATTTCATTCTTGTGCCTCTTGACAGGCTTTTAGTGCGAACTTAAAGTTTCACATTAGATTACAATTATGCACAGATGGGTCCTTCAGATGCGGGAGCTCTGGTCGTTTCCAACTCGTGGTTTGTGAATATCTTTTTGCTTGAAATGTGAAACCTGATCCAACTCTAGAGACATGCCAATTGTTATTTCAAGTGGTAACACGGCCTGGTCAACGCAGGAGACTGTAGACTCGACTGATCGATACATACGGTATGTAGGTATGGCTATGATGGCATGGGCCCGTATGATGGCCGAGGAGGTCAAGGAGGGCGTGGATATGGGGGAGACGAAAGAGGCCAGGGGCGTCATGGAGGATCTCGTTCGAACTTCCATGGTGGTCCGCCTGGTCAGTTGCGAAACCAAACTTAGTTCAAAACTTTGTATGCGATTTTTTGCGGTGTTGAAGGCATGCCATGCCTTGTCCATGAATAGATGCGGTTTTTATCAAAGCAACTGAGTCGTAGTTTTTTTTTATTGCTTTTCTTCAACAGCAGACTGGCCTGGACCTGGGCGCACAGGATTCAGCGATGGTCCTTATTCAAGCATGCATGGCGGCCCGCCTTCTCGCAGGTTTGTTGAAGTTTGTGAATGCAGGAGGATGGTTCTTCTCTCTGCTCCGACTGCTGATAGGCTTTACAGAAACCATTTATGTTTCACATCTCAGAATTTGTAATTGAAATTTTTTGGTGAACTGTCCAGACTTCTTCTGGAAAGGCTCAAGTTTATTAGCTGGACTTAATTTCCAAGCTTACAGAACTCGTAACGCACCTGTGGACTGAGACTTAGATAGTAGACTGTTTGAGACAAATGCGCTACTATCTGATGGGAGGCCTTAAAACATTTACTGCTTTTGTATTCAATCGATGAAGTTCAGCTTTAACGGTCGCATGCTTCCTTGGACAGGGAGGGATTAATGTCGTATAAACAGTTTATTGCCGAACTGGAAGACGACATCTTGCCTGCAGAAGCAGAACGGAGGTATAGCCTATTACCGTCGCCTCAGGTCCAGGAGTCTGACTATCTGTTTCTTTGCAGCTTTTTCTACCCATTGACATGCCTGTCATAAGCCTTTCTTTTTACATGCAGATACGAGGAGTACAAGGCAGAATTTATCACAACTCAAAAGCGAGCCTTTTTTGAACAACACAAGGATGATGACTGGTGAGGATCTTTCTTTCCTGTCATGTCATACCCACCTTTATCTCTGGTTTTTCTGCAATATTTCTTGATCACAATTAGGGTTTCTGTTAAAATCTACGTTGTTTGTGACTCATTATAGAGTAAATTAGATGTTACGGATGAGATTCCATCTTGAGCTGCAACATCGTCACGATTTCATATGCTGATTTGTTTGGTCTACCTGTATACTAGCAAACTGAGCCTGGTCCAACATGAATACTGTACGGGGTTCCTTTTCAGTTGTGAGACAATTGTTGTTTAAGTTGACATCGTCTGCTTGGCCTGTAATGAATCTTCAGGCTGCGAGAGAAGTATGATCCATCTCGACTGGAGGCAGTCTTGTCCAGGTATTTGTTCATTCATTTTCTTCAGCTAGAGATCTAGGGATGTGCTCGAAGACTGAGTGATGGGCTCGAGCACTTATGCAGGTTTGTGAAGTGGTTATTCAGCTGTATTGTTCGCTAGCATTAGTTCATCAATAACGAGTCTTGGCACGTTCCTGGCTAACACACAAATGTTTTACGTTCAGAAATTGTCCATTTTAACTTCCGTTACGACGTCTTATTTTACCCTTGTATCTCACACTTGCGTCGTCGATTTACTGCGTTTCCATAACTTCATTATTGAGTGTCGTCTGCAATGTTGACTACCTAATTGTGCCATGTATCGATAGCTTCAATATGAGATACGCATGAACGTTTTGTAGATGACTATCTGACCTTGAGTGAACCCCTCTTCCGCTAGTCTTTTTTGTCTTCAGATGCTGATTATGGTGTCATTGATTCATTCAGGAGAAATGAAAATGCGAAGACTCTGGCGAAGGATTTTCAAACGGACTTGCAAGCAGGCAATTTGGATGTGTAAGTTCTCAGTCCTCTTGATAAGTAGACTTACATTTCTGACGGACCTTCAGATAGTTATTGATCGCTTGAATGCTTGTTTAGAGACTGAAATATTGGTGTGGTGTTCTAATCACTGCGCAGAGGTCCAACTGCCGTTGTGTTTCAATCTGCAATCAAGGAAGGAGAACAAGGTTCTGAAGAAGAGGTGGATGCCCACGGGAAGAGAAGGAAACAGCCTGGTGGTCTGTCCAAAGATCGGGAGTTTGACGCGGCCCCGAAGGCTCCTTCAGCGTTGGCCGATGCGAAAAGAGTTCCTAAGGACATCGAACAAGCACGCGCATTGATAAAGAAGCTTGATGCGGAAAAAGGCATCGAGGGCAACATATTGCTTACTTCTGGAAATTCGAACCTAGAGGGTGAGAAATCAATGAGTGGCGTTTCGTTAGGCACGATAGTTATCATTAGAGGTGCCAATCAGGTCAAAGGGCTGGAAGGACTTGAACTAATGGACGTTATGCTAACTTACTTATGGCGTATTCATTCTCTCGACTACTACGGCATGGTGGAGCTGAAAGACGCCCCCAAAGGCCTGAGACACGTGAGAGGGCCAGAAACTAAAGGAGGAGACGAAAGTGCACTGCAAGTAGCAGCTGCTGACTGGGAGAAGAAACTTGACGCAATGTGGCAAAGTAGATTACAAGGTCAAGATCTTATTGAGGCTATGCTTGGTAGGGACAAACTTGAAGCGACAGCGAATGAAGCATTGGACCCTTTTGTGAGGAAAATTCGAGATGAGAAGTACGGTTGGAAATATGGTTGTGGAGCCAAGGGCTGTACGAAGCTTTTCCACGGGCCAGAATATGTGCATAAGCATCTAAAGCTGAAGCACTCTGAGCTCGTAAGTGATGTGGTGGCGAAAGCACGCGAAGAATTGTATTTCCAAAACTACATGAAGTAAGTACTGTACTCTCATTTCGAGTCGCAAGCACTCGCTTCGAGGACGTTATCTCGGAACTTGATCCATTTAAAAAAAAATCTTCAGTGACTTCTGAAATCCCATTTAAAAGTATTTGTTTATTTTTTTGTTTTTGCTCTCTTCAATATCTTAGACGCAGTTATAGCTAGGCTTCCCTAGCTTTTCGACATGGAGCTAAACAATGGCACTAAATACTCTTGTCAGTTTGTAGTTCTTTCAGTGTCAATCTTGACTTCTGCAACGTTCCACAGCTACTAGTATGCTGTGCATATCTCTTTACTAGCGAGCAGCTGTATGCCACCGATGTTTGGTGGTCTCACAAAGGATGTACATGTCTCGAAGTAAGAATTAACCATTTGTTGGTTCCTTCTGACAGTGACGCTGACGCTCCTGGAGCCAATCAGTCTTTTACTTCTCAGCCTGGACCTGTAAGGAAGTTTCTATCTGATCGCAACTGTATGAAATCGTATTAATCTAAGTTGACAGTGTAGTAGTTCACTGTGGTGTGGTGGGTGCGCAGCCGAACAAGCTCTCAAACTTACAAGGTCTTCTGCTTACTATCAACGTTTGTAAATATGTTATCTATTGTACGCAGAGAGAGAAGAATAGAAGACGAAGAACTGGGGTTGCTGCTAGCGGAATGGGCACCTTCCCAGGTGGTGCGGACCGAATATCAAGTGAGCGCAATCCGAATGCTGCTCTACCACCCGCTGGTTCCAGTAGAGGACCACGTGATGGTGTCGAGCGCTTTGATCGAGGTGGGGGCCGGGAGAATGAGAGGTCTGACAGAGTCGGTCACGAGGAGGAGCAGCGTTATGATCGAGGAGGTGACCATTCTCCACCGAGCAGAGATTTTGCCACAATGGGTGGTGGCGCTGCATTCGACGGAGGGCCGGCAGGACCTTTTGAAGGCGGTCCCTCTGACACACCAATGTTCGATCCGTTCAGTGGTCCCCCTTTGAGGGGTCCTCCATTTGGTTCTGACATTCCACCACCACCTCCTGTCTTAATGCCGGTACCTGGTGCAGGGTAAGGACACCAAGTAGCTGCACTTTATTCCGTTCTGCTCGCTCACTGGAAAGCTGAAACACCTCGGAGTTGGGGTACTTGTATTAAGATTGTGCCAGATCTCGTACTGTTTTTTCATATGGATAGAAGTATATGATGCTATCAAGGCTTCTAAAGCTGGTCTTGTCCTTTTTGGTTTTAGGCCACTTGGTCCTTTTGTTCCAGCTCCGCCGGAGGTGGCTATGCGGATGTTAAGAGAACAAGGCGGGCCACCTCCTTTTCATCCCGGTGCGTTTGATGGAAACTTCGAGGCGGAGGGCAATGGTGGAGGTGGCGGTGGTGGCCCACGCGGTCGCAAGGGACGGGGTGGTGTTAGTGGTGGGCATGGAATGGGTGGGGGTATGATGGATAATGCACCTATGATGCTTCCCTTATCTCAGTCCATCCGCCATGACCCGCGAAACGTCCGGAGGTATGTTACGAATTTCCCGACCATTAAATTTGGATCCTTTCAATCATTTCCTGCATTTCTTAGATGACTTACGCTGATTTCTCTACTTAATTTTGATTTTTTAGCAGTAAGATTCGCAACTTTACCTATGTGTTTGGTGGGGTTTCTGTAAGACTGCAGTCACCAGCGTCCTGTTGCCAGATTGTCCGAGTTTAGAAATCCATTCGATGTTTCTATTAGCCATGCATTACGTATTGAACTTCCAGGTTTTAATAGTCCTTATTTGAGCTATGGTCATTTGATCAAGATGGATATGTTCGTCTCTTGAACAATATTAAAACTCTAAACAACTGGGTTTCTCTATTTATATAATCTACCTGGGGAAACCCAGTTGTATTGAGTTTAAATATTGCTCGCTAGTAAACGTGGCACCAATATCGAGTACATCCAGGGATGATCTAAGACTAGCTTATGGTGTAATGCAGCTATCACGATCTTGATGCTCCTGAAGATGAAGTAACCGTGATTGATTACCGCAGTCTTTAGGCCTCTGTTAAAACCTACAGCTTTGTACGCAGTAGCGTTCTCGATGCCAAAAGTAAACGTTGCCAGATTTGGTTTCTTCAAAGGAGGCTTGTGTCCATGTGGATTCATTGGTAGTGTCTCAGTTTCATCCCTGCTCTTTAAGTAAGAACATAGAGTTGAATGCACCTTAAGGAGGATAATTACCGACTTCTTGTAAGCAGTGGTTGTGTGCGAATATCGGCACGAAGTTAAAGGTCGGTATAGATACATCTGCTTTTTGCATGTTTGTTTTGAGGTATTCAGAAGAATTACTTGTATGTGGTGCAAATTCTTTTCGATTCGAAGCCTTTGGCAGTTGCAGAGCGCTATGTTGGATTCTGGACTTGAGACGTAGCTGGTGACGGTCTCGGGATTCGTGTTTTGATAAATGATTGAGGTTTTTTGACATGGTATGTGGTCGAAGGTGTTTCTCTTGTTACGTAACGTGATACTATTGGGGCCTAGCCCCATGTTACCGGTTTGGTTACATCCTTGTACGCTTTGATGGGGTCTTCCCATCCCTTTTGTTATTATACTTTGTCCATTTCCTCTGTTACGTAACGAGTGAGCGTTGATCTAGTCAAGTTTTAAAGTTGGATAGACCGCCTTCTCAGTTTGCCAAGAAAGAGGTTTGGGGTGGAGTCCAGATGCTTGTGGCCGGAGTCAACTATGTTGTTGTGGACTATGGCTCCATCCTGTTCTTTGACCTCTCAGAAGCATGCAGTGTGTTGAGATACTCGTTTAGCCTTAGATCTGTACAAACCTTTTTAATGTTCTGTTTCACCGATTCATCAAGTTTATGGACACGTTCTTGCCCGATGCGTAGATGGTCGTCTCCCTCATCTGTCAAATATTATTAGGTTACTTTTGGTCCAAGCGCGAATGTGTCCATCCTGAATGTATGTCCATGTCCTTGCGAGTTTGAATAGTTCGAGATTTATACATGTTATACCTTTTTTTATTTAGCGGTTCCCTTAATAATTGTCTCTGGGCTTGAGAGTTAGGGTCGACACGTGCTTAGCAAAGACTTCAGATAAATATTTATCCGGAAGATAATTCCAGTGAGTATGAACTTCGGGTATACGAGGGTGAGTGCAGGGTTTTTGCCTGACTTTCAAAATGTTGGGTAACATGATTGTCCCATTGAATATTCCCCATGGCAAGGAGCAATGGTTTTTTCTGAACTTCGTGAATTTTGACTTGCATTCCTGTACAAAGAAATTTCTTCAATCTATTGGGAGTACGATTTTCTATCAGAAATTTTCTATAATTCTTGTTAGAAGTCTAGAGATGATCTGCCTTCCATGAAAATCCTGGAGCAATACGATTGACATCTTGTCATCTTTGGAAACTATGTAGTTACATCCGTGAGTAAATTGGATCTAGAAACGAAACAATGGAACTGGTTAAACGTGAAAATTGACTTCGTATCTCCAGTAAATTGCGTGATTGAATATTTACTCGTGGATGAAGTTAATCACCTGCACCAAGATGGTGGGACGAATTCAATACACAGCTTTTGTAACAAAAAATAATTACAGAATAACAAAATTCATTTTGAGTTTCAAAGAATCAAATTTCATGCACTAATTTGTTCCACCATGGCCACATATCAAATATTCAACTTCAAAAATTGACTTCAACCATATTATAATTACAAGAAATCATAATTGTAGTTAGATTTTTTTAAACTCAAAGAATCTAATTACAAAAATTATTTTCGACCATAGCATAAAAGAGAAATTATAATTCAGCCACATCCACTTTGAGGGTCAAAGAATACTTTCCCACTAGTTTATTTCAATAGTCACAATCTCAAAGGTTTCAGTTTATTTCAATATAGCCGCAATATCAAAGGTTAAGTTCGGAAATTACTCTCCAAGGAAGTCTAATTTGAACTCTATCCCTCTAAATGGCACTATGGGCCATATCGGCACGTTCACACCGTTAATTGCACTATTGGCTCGAATTGTTTTTTTTTACACACAACTACCTAACTTTGGTGCTAATATATATGTCATGACAAATGTTTTGCACATATTGTATCGCAAGACACTTAGATGTCACATCAAACATCACAATACATAGATTTTCATACATCAACACAAGTGTATCACAATTGCTCCCCTCATCCGCCCGTCCTTATTAACGGTTAGGTCCATCCAACACCAGGTACCCATATAGTCCTTTAACATGATATGTCCTTTGTGGGGCTAAGATCAAGAGGCCATATGCTACAATGCTCCATCATTAGTAGATTGTGTGCAATCCATACCATGGAATGATCAAACTAACTTGCATGTTAGCCACATCAAGGACATCTTTATCGCTTATTGGACACCGCATTGAGATGGGGTGTTAAACATGACATATGTCATCCTCTCGAATAGAATAACAAATCAGCATATTGTTTGCTCTATCAACTAATCCACATAACATACATCTCATGAGTGACCACATAATTGCAAGTCTTGGATCCATAATAACATCAATATTTGGAAGTTGATATGATGCAAAAGACTCACTCCAAGCCTGATGTATAAGTTGATCTACCAACTATTGTAGCTCTATACTTGAAGTTCCTAATGATTCATCCAACGTGGTTGTCATTACTCCATTAAGATTTGCGACGATAACAACATCCTCTAGACATGGACTATAATTTGCATCCGGGTTTAACTCTAACAAATCACAACTCCAAGTAACACAAGCCTAGAAGGCGGAATTATATGTTAAACCTTTACTCAATAAAGGATTACAACCAGTATTGAACCACATCGATAATTGTCGTGCAGATACATATCCCATCACAATATAAATTGATGTCACATCAAACATCACAATACATAGATTGTCATAAACTAACACAAATCTTTTATAATTTCAAAACGTCCACAAGGACACTCCACTCATAAACATAGGATAAAAAAGAGATTATAGTCGGGTGTTATGTTGCCTCATCATTAGTCTCATATATGCAATCCATATCATGTAGCGGTCAAACCAACTTGCATACTAATCACATAAGGACATCTTAACCGCTCACTAATCATCGCATGGGCATATAACATACATCTCAAGCCTACTAGCATAACTGAAAAGCTTGGATCCATGGTGTCATCAATATTTGGAAGGTGACATGACACACAATTACACACATTATATTTCCAAATCACACCATCACGACTCTCTAATATCAAAACTCTAAAAGGTAAAACCTCACGTATTCGTAGAATTGTGCAACCAACAATAACATTCAATATGGTCGATGCACTATGCTGCAAGTAAACATAATCACCAACATGAAATCTGCAAATTGAAGTTTGATATCCATCTCCTCGGATGATAACATAACACAAAGTATTTTTATGCTAAGCAATAGTCAGGTTCTCAAATGTCATGGTAATAACTCTATGAAAGAGTTATGCCCTTTGAAAACACACCCTAATCCAAACATTAGGATTATCCAAGTCCAAGACTTAAGCTTATTCTCGATGAATAGTTGTAGATGAGTCTGGATCTCTATCATATAATAAAAAGTACGGTGAAAATGACTCTAGAGATGTTTGCCGGCTAAATTGATAACCCATGGCCAACCATGATAGTTGGATGTCCCAATCTCCCACATGACCTTTCTCCAAGCCAAACTTTCTTAGTCCTCTCTTCACCGCGTGAACAACTCTCTTTGCTAGACTATCAGTCTCATGCTGATATCTTGAGAAGTTACAATGATCGATCAACGCTCGATCATACAAAGCCTAAAACTCATCCAAAAACTTAATATCTTGATCAATCAACATATCCGCTTGTGCACCAAATAGGATAAGCATCAAAGCTAAGAACAAATAATATGGTCATGCATTTGACTTGTCAAGCAATGCCATCAACTCAATACATTTGGAGAAATGCTATACCATGACCAATACATATTGATGAGGTCGTATAGTCAATGGTAGAGGTCATGCAAAATCCAAGCTTCAACAAGAATCAAATCTCATCATTAGTAGGGTATATAGAGGAATTGAATGATGCTCGAACACAGTCATATATAATACATCTAGCCACAAACTGCTATATTTCAGTTTGCATACCTCTCCACCAATAGTGACTTTGAAGTAAGCTATATGTCTACTTCACTTCAAAATGATCCAACTCCTCTTGAACATGTCTGACCAATAGTGCTCTCTAAGATGAAAGTGGCACAACAAAAACGATGTCATCTCCCCATACTCAAAAGAAGGTATCTACTTTCCCATTTGAACCGACAAGTTTTCTATAGAACTCAATCTTGCTCCTTGGCATTCAAAATGCCCACCAAAGCACATGTATGAAGATATTCCAACATCACAATGGATGTCTAAACTTACCACCAAAGCGTCCTTAGTCTCAACGTCTAAGGATAACATATCCACTCACTGACCCAAGAGAAATATCACATAGCTCTCAAGCTCCAATACTTAAAAAGTCATATGCATGCCAATCCGACATCATCTCCTCATTATTATCATCCTGCCATCAAGCCCCAGTTTTGTCAACTTGACTTGTACATGGGTTTGGACTTCACTCATATGCATCACCATTTACCAGTCCATGTTTGTGTACGACTGTGAAACCATACTCTTGTAGGATAAGAGCTCTTCGTGCAAGCTTTCTTATAAGCTTATCTGATTTCATCAACCATTTCAATGGTTGATGATCAATGATGAGTGTGAAGAAGGTTCCAAACAAATAACATCTGAAATGTGCCATTGTCCAAATAACAGTCAAACATTCTCCTTCATAAGAACTATAATTTCACTCCATTCCATTGTTGGAGCCACTTGCATAAGCTACTACAAACTCCTTCCCCTCATCATCATGTTGGGTAAGCATTGTTCCCAAACCCAACATAAACCAATCAATATTACTTGAAAAGGATGATCTCTCATTGGTCTTCTCAAAATAGGGGCAGATGTCATACTTTCCTTGAGTTCAAAAAAAGCTCTATCATGTTACTCTCCCAAACACCACTCTTGATCTAGCTTTGTCAGCTTTATCAAGGCTTTGGCAATAGTGCTAAATCCTTGCATATATCAACAATAAAAGTTTACAAATCCAAGGAACCCTTACACCTTTCTCACATCTAAGGGTTGTGGAATATGCAAGATTGCCTCCACCTTGGTTTACTAAACTTCCAGTCCTCATGTGTATATTGTATGAGCCAAGTACTGTACATGCTCTTGAAAGAACTTACACTTTCCAAGATGCAACTTGAGGCCATGAGTAATCAATCGCTCAAATACTTCATGCAAATGTCTCTCATGCTCCACCATTGTAGCATTATATACTAAAATATCATCGATGTAGGCTCGTGCACAATCAAGTCAGATTAGGATCTTATCCATCACTCTTTGGAAATCAACAGGCGCATTCTTCAACCCAAATGGTAAGAACTTCCACTAATACAACACATCCGTGCCATGTGAATCAATTGCTCAAAAGGTTGTCTTGGCCTTATCCTCATCTCGAATCCGCAACTAATGATATCTTGCTTGTAAATCCAATGTATTAAAGATCTTTGCATGCTCAATTGCATGAAAGATCTCCTAAAATGTAGTCATAGCATATTGATCGGATTTTATTTGTCGACTGATAGTTTAACAGTCATCACACATATGTCTATTTGTATAATTGTCATGTATATCCTTCTTGACCGACATCACCACAGCAAAGGCATAGTCTCCATATGATATCAACACTAAGTTGAGAGGTGCTTCTCAACCTCTCTATTTATACTACTTAAAATCTTATCCTAGTAACTACAAGTAATCACCATGTTTGGAAGTGCGAGTTCATCCTCTGTACCTAACATTGATGATACGGTTGGAGCTAGTAGAGTTGAGAAGAGTTCAGAGGTCCCAACCTTTTACCCTATTCTGGAGTTCTTTGCACAGTTGAGGAGAGACTACCAAGGGGTGAGAACTGACAAGCTATGAGGCTTGCAAGAGTTTCAACGGAAGACTTGGGAGAGTCTTCGAGAGGCTTATACCCGAATGCGTCGGTTGATCAGTGTTACCCATAAGTTGACAGAGGCACAAGCTCTCCAATATTGGTATGGGATATTGGATAGGGAGTTGAGACATAGAGTGGGAGATGCTACCTTACTACATGAGACATCACCTACGTTGGCCATTGTGTTTTGTCTTGCTGAGCGTATTGAGCTCAACATGCAAGAAGAGAGGGTGGTGATTGCTAGGTTCAGCAAGGATTCACCATCTTCATCAACTTCTTCACGTTACCAGTCTACAACACAAACCTGGAGTAATTATGGTAGACATGTGAAACAATCTCGACCATGTGGACAGAGTGGTGAAGGTGCATCATCCAGACCATTGCCATCCTTTTCAGTTCAACAATCAATTATTGGGATGGTTTGTTGGACATGTGGTGGACCTCATCACAAGAAGGATTGCCTTCAAGGTCGAAGGATGGATCATGTTGTATCAAAATCATGTAAGCATTGTCACACACATGGTCACATGATGGATCGATGTTTTGATCTCCATCCAGAATTACGATCAACAAGAGTTGCCATGGCAATCCCTGGAAGAGGAGGAGGAGTTCAAGGTGGCAGGGGTGGTGGTAGAGGATCAGTCCCTACTAAAATGTTAGTACATGAGGCTAGTCATGAGGTGAACATGGCATCTCGATTGGAGTAACTGGAGCAGAAGATACCAAGTATGGCTATAACCCAACAAAGATCAGATTCTGGAGCTGATGCCTCTACATCATATGATGGAGATGTTGTGGATTACATGTGGGCAGCGGCACAACCATGTGCAGTTGCTGTGACTCGTAGTGCAAAACATACTACTGAGTCTAGAGGAGTGTCCGTGGAGTTGGATCCACAAAGAGGGGAGGCTAGCCGACAGGTTAGACTTCCTCAGTCTTTCACATTGTCTGAGACATTGAACACCTCATCCATGGCTCCTAGACGACCTATTGGAGAGATGAGGGTGCAAGCCATTGTGGATTTACTTGGAGAAGGAGCAAGTAGGGACCACTCATCAACATCGTCTAAGGTACCATCCAGTGCAATGTTGGGGGCTGTGACCTCCGGGCTGACTCTCACTGAGGTTTACCTCCGATGGCTTTTTGGAAGCTCATCATGAATCTAAAAGGACTTGTTCCTACCCTAGGACCATGATCCTAATGCACACTCTCACATAAACTCTCAAATTCTCACAAAGAGTACGATATCACTCAAAAGGAAGGGATACTTTGATGATCAAAGTCTTCATTGATTCAAGGCTCCAACCCGAACATGACTTCTCCAAAAATCAAGCTTCCCAAAACAAGGGCTCTCCAAAACTAAGATCACAAAATCAACTTCACTCAAAAGGAAGAGATCCTTTGTTGATGATCAAAGGCTTCATTGAATCAAGGATACAATCCCAAATATCGCTTCTGAGAAATCAAGCTTCCAAAAACAAGGTGTCTCCAAAACTAACTTGAGAGATACTTCTCAACCTCTTTATTTATACTACTAAGAATTTTACCCAATTAACTACAAATAAGCACCATCTAACTTTCTCTTACCAAGTTTAATTGAGGTAGAGATCATATACCCCAATGATAAAGGATATATGACAACATGCAATTGATCCACTTTGATCTTCTAGAAGTCCAAATGACCTCCAATTGACTTTGGTGTACAAAGTATATCTCGTCTCCAGATTTAAAGGTCCTCACTAAGTCAAACCAATGAAAAACTATTCCAAGTCAAGGGAACTCTAGATATCCATATGATAAAATATGTTTCTTGATTCCTCCAAAACAACAAAATATTTATTCTTAACTACTACATCAAGAGCTAGTCTATATTTTCCTCCAACTTAATCATAACTAGCTAAACATAGGCATGACTAAGATAAACTTAGTCACACTTTAGATATAATCACATTCTATCATATACGTACAAGCATGGGTGTTACAGCTCAATCCAAGGCTCATAATCCATGTCAAACAGTTTAGGTCCATAGCATGATTCAACACTTCATGTCTTGATGCCTCCGACAATGTAGGTAGTGATGTTGTACATATAGGATAAAATGTGAGTATATCTAAAATGTGACTAAGTTTATCTTAGTCATGGCTATGTTTAGTTAGTTATGGTTTAGTTGGAAAAAAGTATAGAGTAGCTCCTGATGTAGTAGTTGAGAACAACTATTTTGTTGTTTAGTAAGAATCAAGTAATAGATTCCAGCACATGGGTATATTCACTTTCCTTGACTTGGACTAGTTTTTGATTGGTTTGCTTTTGTGAGTACCCTTAAATCTAGGGATGAGATTGACTTGGTATACCAAAGTCAATTGGAGGGTAGTTGGAATTCTAGAAGATCCAAATGGAGTAATTGCATATTGTCATGTACCCTTTCTCATTATGGTTTGTGATCTCTACCTTGATTAATCTTGATAAGAGAAAGTTATATGATGATTATTTTTAGTTACTAAGATAAAATTCTTAGTAATATAAATAGAGAGGTTGAGAAACACTTCTCAAATTAGTAACTCACAATAGGTTCTAACTATTGTATTAACAATAGTTAGAGCCAATCTGCTCCTACATACACACAACTACCTAACTAAATATGCCCCTACATAAGTCATGGCAGCTATCGTGCACATACATATCACATCAACCATACATCGATGTCACATCAAACATCACAATACATAAATTATCATACATTAACACAAGTGTACCACAATTGCCCCCCTAACTCGTGGTTAGGTCCCGCTAACACCTGCTAGCCATCTAGTCCGTAATATGATATGCCTTTCATGGGACTAAGATTAGGAGGCTAGGTGCTACAATGCCCCATCGTTAGTTGCATATCTACAATCCATACCATGTAATGGTCAAACCTTCTTGCATGCTAATCGCATCGAAGACATCTCCACCGCCCATGGGCACCGCATTGAGAGGAGGTGTCAAACATGGCATATGCCATCCTCTCAAACAAGAATCACAAATCAACATACTGACTGCTCCACCAACTGATCCACATAACATACATCTCAAGCCTACCCGCACAACTAACAAGCTTGGATACATAGTACCATCAATATTTGGAAGGTGACATGGCGCACACACACATGATCCTTCCAAATCACACCATCACGACCCTCTAATTCCAAAACTCCAGAGGTAAAACCTCACATACTTGTAGAATCGTGCGATCAACCGTAACATCCAATGTGATCGGTGTACTCTGTTGCAAGTAAACGTAATCACCAACATGAAATCTACGAATTGAAGGTCGATATCCATGTCCTCAAATGGTAGCATAACGCAAAGTATCTCTATGTCAAGCAATAGCCAAGTTCTCAAATGCCATGGGCATTACGCTAAAGAACACATCCTAACCCAAATATCAAGGTTATCCAAGTCCAAAACTTAAGCTGACTTTCGATAAATAGCTGCAGGTAAGTCTTGATCTCTACCATATAATAAAAAGTACGGTGAAAATGACGCTAGAGATGCTTGCCGGCTAAATCGATACTCATGGCCAACCATGGTAGTTGGATGTCCCAGTCTCCAAGATGATCTTTCTCCAAGCCAAACTTTCTTACTCCTATCTCCACTGTATGAATAACTCTCTCTGCTAGACCATCAGCCTTGGAATGAGCTCTTGAGGTGGAAGATGATTGATCAACGCTCTATCACACAAAGCCTAAAACTTGCCCAAAAACTCAATAGCTTGATCAGTCAACACTTTTGTTGATGCACCAAATCAGCTAAGTACCGCAACTAAGAACGCATAAGCTTTTGCATCACTTAACTTGTCGGACAATACCATCAACTCAATCCACTTGAAAAAATGCTCCACCATGACCAACACATATCGATGATATCGTATAGTCAATGTCAAAAGTCTTGCAAAATCCAAGCTCCAACGATAACCAAGTCCCATAATTGGTAGAGGATGTAATTGTGGTGTAGGGGCATTGAATGATGCTCCAACACGATCACATACCAAACATCTGGCCACAAACTGTTGCACCTCAATTTGCATACCTCTCCATCAATAGTGACTTTGAAGTAAGCTATATGTCTATTTTACTCCAAAATGACCTAACTCCTCATGAGCATGTATGACCAATTGAGCTCTCTAAGATGAAAGTGTCACAACACGAACGCTGCCATCTCCCCATACTCGAAAAAGGTGTCTACCTTCTCATCTAAACCATCGAGCTCTCTGTAAAACTTGATCACGCTCCTTTGCACTCAACGTGCCCATCAAAGCACCTTTACAAAGAAACTCCAACACCACCATGTCGTCATGGGTGTCTTGATTTACCATCAAACCATCCTCAGTCTCAACGTCCAAGGATAACATATCTACTGTCTGACTCAAGAGAGATATCACATAGCCCTCAAGCGCCAACATACTCAAAAAGACAGATGCATGCCAACCCGACACCATCTCCTCTTCAGTATCACCGTGCCATTGAGCCCCGATTTTGTCAAATTGACTTGTACATGGGTTTTGACTTGACCCATACGTATCACGGTTCACCACTCCAGGTCTATGAACAACCATGAAATCATACTCTGGTAGGGTAAGAGCACATCATGTAAGCTTTCATGTAAGCTTGTCTGATTCCATCAACCATTTCAATGGTAGAAAATCAGTGATGAGAGTGAAGGAGTTTCCAAACAAATAACATCTGAAATATACCACCGTCCAAATAGCTGCCAAACATTCTCCTTCATAAGAACTATACTTTAACTCCGCTGCATTGTTGGAGCAACTTGCATAAGCTACTACAAACTCCTTCCTCTCATTCTCATGTTGGATGAGCACTGCTTCCAAATCCCACATACTCCAATCGGTATGTACTTGAAACGGACAACCTCTCACATGTCTCCTCAAAATAGGGGCAGATGTCAACCTTCCCTTGAGCTCAACAAAAGCTCTCTCTTGTTCATCTCCCCAACGCCACTCTTGATCTAGCTTTGTCAGCTTTGTCATGGCTTTGGCAATATTGCTAAATCCTAACACATATCAATGATAGAAGTTTGCAAGTCCAAGGAAGGCTCGCACCCTGCTCACATCTTAGGGATGTGGAATACGCAAGATTGCCTCCACCTTGGTTTGATGAACTCCCAATCCTTATGGGTATATGGTATGATCCAAGTACTCTACCTGCTCATGAAAGAACTTTTACTTTCAAGGATGCAACTTGAGGCCATGAGCAATCAGTCGCTTGAATACCTCCTTCAAATATATCTCATGATCCATCAATGTAGCACTATACACTAGAATATCATCGATGTAGGCTCGAGCACAATCAAGTCCCACTAGGATCTTATCCATCACTCTTTGGAACTTAGCATATGCATTCTTCAACCCAAATGGTAAGAACTTCCATTGATACAACACATCCTTGCTATGCAAATCAATTGCCCAAAAGGCTATCTTGGCCTTATATTCATCTCAAATCCAGAACTGATGATATCCTGCTTGTTAATCCAATGTACTAAAAGTCTTTGCATGCACAACCACATCAAAGATCTCCTTAGGTGTAGGCATAGCATATCGATCAGATTTTGCTTGTCGATTGATAGATCGGTAGTCATCACACATGCGTCTATCTATATAATTGCCATGTATATTCTTCTTGACTAGCATCACCATAGCCGAGTCATACTCTCATATGATATCTCCACTGATCCAGCCTCAAGAAGGTCTTGGCACCTACTTTGGATCAGATCTCTCTCCATATCACTGTATCGATAAGGACGACGGAAGACTGGTGCATCAATTATCAAATCAATCTGTATATCATGTCCCTTCAAGCAACCTCAATCCTTCTGACTAAAGGCAAAATAGATTCTGAAACTTTTCAAAAACCTCCACACCCTACACCCTTTTCTTCTCTTGTCACTCTAGGGCCAATCTCAATATCCCAAATCTCCTCTCCATTGACACTAGAGATAGAAGATGTAGTATTTGGTTGCTAAACGACAACCTCTTGAAAGAAAGTTTTTTCTGCTCTCTCATAACAGGCTCCACTATCTTAGTGTGAACAACTCCAGCAACTCTAATTGTAACCTCTTGAGTTGTATCTTAAAGGTATGTAGTGGTAACCACCGCTTGCTCCATGCAAAAAACTCCAACCAAACTCGAAGAAGACTCTACCAAGTATAGAGGTCTGCAGAGAGGTCATCTCTTTGTTCCTCTAGCTTTAGAGTTATATGGAGCTATGGACACCGACTTCGATATGTTCGTGAGGGAGTGTGCGAGAGCCTACCATACTAGGCAACATGGGGTATCACTCTCTTTAGCTTACTATATAGTCTATTTTAGGTAACATATTTCCATTGCTCTACAAAGAACACTAGCTGGTGCAATCCATAGGATAGCAATCACGTTAGGTGATACTTCTTCGGATGCTCCTGTTGTTTGTAGACCGTTTGACCTAGATATTTCAGATATCTTAGGTGTTGTAAGACATATTTTCCAGTGTGATACTATTGGGGCCTAGCCCCATGTTACCGGTTTGGTTCCATCCTTGTATGCTTTGATGGGGTCTTCCCATCCCTTTTGTTATTATACTTTGTCCATTGACTTTGAGATGTGCTACAGATGAAACAAGAAACTCAAAGATTGTCCAACTCACATGGCTACAAAAGTTATAGATGGGTTAATGTAATATTATGTTTTATTCAATAGTTTTCCATTTAAGCGGACCCTAAAGTGGATTAGTTTGAGATGTTGTTTGTAACCTTGATAGAGTGAGTTGTAGCAACCGGAACGTTGATGTGACCTCCACGTAGAGCTTGTTGCTTGGTGTAGCGAGAATCTCATATCATTGAGTATGAAAATCATCAAGAATCTTGTTTCACAACATTCTTGATTAAAGTCTTAATTCTCTTTGAGGAAATAGGTGTGTGGAGGCTCTTTCAATAACATGTCTTTATATAAATCCTTTTTAGTTACCGAAATTAAATTGACCGATAGATGGCTTTTCATTTCACTATTATGTTATTCGTCTCCCTTATCCTTCTTAACAATTGTGTTAATGAACAGAAAACCTGACCACATGGTTTTGACTTATCACCACTGGATTTGAGTATGGGATTTTCACTTAATAGTAGGTACTCTCATGACAGGCCGGAAGGTATTTATAGAGCGACATAAACAATTAAATGTAATTTTATTGCAAATTCCCTACTATGTTCTGATCACCGTCTTTATGTTTCCATGGCAAAATACGGCCACTTCTATCATTCTAATCTTTTGACTCTAAAGAAATTAAAAGGTATCGATTTATTATTTTGGACTCTAGACACTATAGGCTTTTATAGTTTGTTGTATGATATGTGAGATACAAACTAAACACAAGTTTGGACAACGACGCCACATGTAACGAAGCACCAACTACGTTACAATTTTATTGTTTGAAAATTAGGGTGATGTCGGGTTATGTTCAAAAATGGGTTACATGTTATTGTCCCAAGTTACAGTTTTACTTTATGGCAGAAATCCATAATATTGTTCAGTCTACACTCTCTAATTGCAACACCTTGGGACTAGACTCCCCTGTTGCATGTTGCAGTTATGGAGGTTCTGCATTTATCTAAAACCTCTATAACCGTAATTCGACCAGAAATCTCACTTATACAGAGTTCGGCACCTAGATTTATTTGCAAAGTGAAAATCTACGTAAGAAATGCACTTACTGAGATAACTAGGGTTAGCCACTTATACAGATTACTAACCACTTCATACTCTACAGTTGTAAATAAATGCACTTAGAAAGTTTTCTATAATGATATAGGGAGTAACAGATGAGTTGCAATTGGCAAAAATCTGCAGTTGGCACTTTCCCTATAAATAACTCCCCCCCGCCCTTGTCGAGAGTAAACAGGATAATTCAGTTGGAGAGAGAGAAGCATTAGTTTGATCCCGAAGAGCGTGAGTACCTATCGTATCGACCGGGGAACTGTACGCTACAGAAATGTACAGTAGCGTACGTGCGGAATTCAGGCACTTATCAGTGGTTCTTCGGAAGACAAGACGCAATTGCGTAGAGCAATAATTCGATCACAAGAGTTGACGATCGATTGCAGGACAGGGTGTGCGAAGTAGCAGCAGTAGCCATGTTTCCTGGCGATCCGAGGCAGCCGACAGCTGCTAAGCCTTACGTGCATCCCGTAACGAATCCCGTAGATTTACCGCCTGATTATTCGAGTCTTCTGGCAGTAATATTTGGGGCTGTTGGGGTTATGCTTCGAAATAAAGCGGGCTCCTGGTTGGCACTCATATTTTGTGTGCAATCGTTTGTCAATATGAAGAATGTCGAGACAGATCTGAAGCAAGTCGTGATGGCGCTGACGTTCGCCGTCATGGGAATGGTGACCAACTATCTTGGGCCCGCATCCAAGGCACAATCACCTGGATAAGGAACCAGGTTTCTCTTTCAATTTGGTGGAAAATATCCAGGAATATTTTTGCCTTGCGAGGAGGCAGGACACCAACGTGCCTGTGGATTGTTAAGTCGGTGCATCTGCTGAGAGTGATGTTCCATCATTCGGATCTTGGAACGGTTTTATGTTTCAACCGCTATGTCTCGGGTCTGAGCAACTCGCAGTCCGGTAATCATGGATGCGGTTCTAGTGACCGTGATTTGGTTTTTGCCAGCCAGTCTGAGATAGGTTGATCATGCTATTAGATTAGTTTGGGACTACCTAGCTGGGTCGTGCACCTGTCTTCTGGTTTGGCTACGTTTGGAGATTGCAAGTTTGTAATACGTCGTCTTATCTTCATGTTTTCAAATGCAATCCACGTTCTAGTGACTTCTGACACGGCGTGTTTCCTGTAAATTGAAAATAAAAACTGTGCTCTCGCTAGTTCTGCTTGGCATTTGCGCTTGCGGCCTTGATCTCGCGTGTGTGGTCATTCCCAAAAGTAATATCCTTCTTATGCCAAGTCGTACAATGTATATGAATTTTGATATAGCCATATCACAAATGCAGGGATCATATGCTTAAACAAGGTCTAGATAATCATCGACTTTCACCAGAGTAGTCATCTTCATGTACGACATTCCCAACTGATGATTATTTGCAGGATAAGCACATCAGGAACTATGTGCTTGTATTTCTACCTCTGTTCTTAATGTTGTCCATCATTTTGACCTCAGCACAGTGACCTTGTGAAGATTATGATCTTCTCTTGTAGATTTGATACCACGCAAAAGTTATGGGGAGTATTAGGTATTCTGTTGTACAGATAGGTCCATCATGTCTGTACAGAATGGATCGACCTCCTTAGAAACGGATGTCATTATACGTAGTCGATTGTTCTTTCGTAATTTGGGCTTACTGCACGCTTGTTTGTAGGCGATGATCATATCTCCTCAAACTTGAAAGCCTTGTTTCTATCGCCCAAGCGAAGAATGTGGGGTTAGAAGCTCGTGGTTTACAGAACCTCCTTACTGAAGTGTGAAGTTAGGTGTTTGAAATTGTGCAGATATGTTCACAGTTGATGAACGCAAGGAAAAGCATTGGACATTTGATGCCTATCAACATGTTGTGGTCGATGCAGAACCGCATGTCAATACTCAGTCAGCAGACTCCAAATAGTTATCCAGCTTGTTCTTAATTCATTCCTTTCATACTTGCCTTTCCTCCTTACTATTTATAGCCACTTACTTTCTGATGTTCTGAATGAGAGTTCATTTGAACCACTAATACCTTTCACATTGCAAACAAGACCTTACGCCTTCTGCTGCGTTTTATTTGGTACATTGACTCCCACAGAAGTTTCATCAACTTCGCAATCGTTTCCAGGTGTCACCTTGGAACTCGGAAATTGCGAAGAGCGTATGTCAATGGTTATGTATAACGATCGTTTCTTACATATGCGTCCTTTCTGCAGTTCTTATCTCAGTATATGTCCATGCAGTTCTTCACCTTTCGAGGTGGAGTTGCTAGTCTTCATAAGTGGGAGCACATTTGCGTCAGTAGCCACTTTCATATGAGTCTGAACATTTTGCTGCCTTTTTAGTCTGAAGGTGAACTGCAAAATTTTCAACTGCGCGTTAGGCTGAGAGAAGGATGGCCTTGTAACGGTGCCAAAGTAGACGAATCGAATCAATTCAGGTATCTTATCTGTCCAGCGCCAAACCTCCTGTATTCGCTTGAGCTCTCCTGTATCCACGACGAACCCTATCATTTGGAATTTGTAAACTTCATGTCCTGCTTCAAAGTAAATCTCTTCATTTGCTTGCTCTGCATTCGTTTTCTAGTTTCAGCGCTTGAGACTTTGAGAGTGAAGAGTTGTCTTGTAACTTATATGACCATGGAATAGCCCAGACGAGATGCAGCCTTCAGGGTTGTTTCTCCGTTCCATGGGCTTCTGTTTCTTCTTTTCGCTCTTTGTACGCCATGAAGGGGCTTTTCGTGTCTTCAACATCCTCTTGTACTGCGCTCTTTTAACTCACATATGAATCGAGCAAGAGAAACTCCTGTACTGGGGGAGACTTTGTAACATGCAAGTTTTGGTGTTAGGGATGATTTGCCGCTGCATAGTTCCTCAATGAAATTGTCATATTTAACCAAAGACGAGTCTAGTATCGATTAATCTCAAACTCGTGATTAACTGAATCTGCAACGGATGATGTCGGAGGTAGTAGTAGAAATAGGTCAAAGCACTTCTACTACTATGCTACAGCTGTGACGGAGGTCTGTCTGTCTGCGTTTTTGTCTATGTTCTCTAGATGTGGTCATGTTCTGCCCTGATCTCTCCGAGTGGGACTACGTCTGCCCCAAATGGATGCTAAGTGGAGGCACCTACATTCATATTAGTGGTGATCGCTTGTCTGTCTATTTGCATCACTTTCCTCAAGTATTTTTTTCAATCTAAACATTTCTTACGGACCCGAGTTTCTACGAGTACTGAATGCAGCAGTCATTGCTTATGCCGGCTCTGTGTTTTTTCCTGCAGTCAGCCAGCTCTTGCAGCAGGCGGCTTAATCTGACGTATATTGTACCCTACTTATACAGAAGAAGCCTCCTATTGTAAGTTGAAGTTTATTTCCATTGCAATGACCGTGGTATAAAGATTATTTGTTTGTAGGGTCGAGAGTCAAAACCGTTGTTGTCCCAACTTTCTTCTGGTGTATAATCAAATCCACTTCTTGGCTCTAACATCATTACTCGTGGGATCCTAGCGAAACATACTGACGATATAGTCCGTCTTAGTTTATGAGATACCTTGAGATCTGAACCAAATCAAAATGCTAAGTTTCATCCACGCAGCTTACAAGGATGTATTTACTTACATCGCCATACGACAATATGGCGACCTTAGGGATACGGTGATAAGAAAGCATTTCCAACTTTTGAGGATTATCGATTTGCATACAGGCCATGAATAGATTCACAATCGTTTTGAAGATTCTTTCGTGTCTTGGGTGCAAAACTTGGAATACATTTATTTAGTGATCACATCACAAGTAATAGCTGATTGCTTTACAGTCTAGCGGAGCTCTTCTCCTTGTATCTTATCTAGTTGCAAGTGCTGTAGGAACAAACCTTCTACTGTGATATAAAAAGGTTCTCAATGACCTGGATTATTTCATCTCTACTTTTTAATGGTACACGTTGGCAAGATCACCCTTCCCGGTCTTCTTCCATAATTCTTCTTCCTTCTTCTCTAAGAAGCTGATTCCGTCTCTCCGACCGAATGATGCAGACGGAAGAAAACAAAAAGTCTTGCATACAGGTGGAAGAATCTAAGAATCAACCTATACCACCACAACGTTCCGGCTTTTCAATGTGACAGATACTGACCTTTAGGAATGTAGAAATTCCAACGCATCATCGAAAGGAATTCTGTCCACCTCCTCCTTTCCACTTGTGTCCTCCTCCTATTAACTTAGTCGCGCAACCCACCACTCAGGAGCTGCTGGACAGAGAGGCTCGAGGGAGTCAAATACATCTGCTGCAAAGCCTGAGATGACGCTATCCGGGCTACAAGAGTCAGAGTCCTTGACATCAGGTTCTTGAATGCTGGGGTCGTTGGAGTAAAGCATGGGAAGTTTTTCCCACTGCTGGCTGTTGGTCAGGAAACTGGGAAGCTCAGGGCTAAACATCTGGCTGCTGTGCATCGAGGATGCTTCTGTCTGTAGCAGAAAGTCTAGGTAGTTGTTGTTTTGTTGCTCCGTGGACAGAGGAACCCCGAAGTCCCTTGAGTTGCCCTGAATCAAAGGGAGCCCAATCTCTGGCAGCATTTGGACAGAGTCTTGTCCTCCATCAGTTCCAGAATGATGTTCAAAACAAGATCTTGCGTCTCTCCTGGACCTCGGTCTACGCTTAACGGATCGAGCATTTCTAGGCGTCATCATCATCCTGGGAGAGTGCTGATACATGACAGAGCCATGTCTCGGATCATCCAAGACCCTTCCACACTGGCTAAAATCTGAATCTGTGAAATGAGAGTCACCGGCCACCATGTCCTGTAGCTTCAGGCTCAAAACATCGTCTACCTCCAAAGAATTGAATGGCTGGACGGAATGTCGCAGGCGCAAGTGACCTGGGGGCTCCCTGAAGGCATTGTCATCTTCAAACATGAAGGGAGTGACAAAGCCCGACGGCACTAACCCTGTGCCAGAAGGACTATGCACCTGCAATCCCTCAGAAAGTAACAAACTTAATATAACTACAAGGGATACGAAACCAACTCAATGGATTTGTATTCTTGCCCTTAGGAGATGAGCCTTTCCTGGATCAAGTTCAAAATTTACTTACGCCAAGAAGTCATTGTGCACCTTTAAATGAGCTGTGAGCAGTTAACATTTTCAGTCTATTCCTGCTTCTGATAGTTTGATGATTGCAATTGTCTGAGTCTTGGACTCATGAGATTACAACGTGTTCTTCATTTCGTTACTTTATTCCTCCTGCAGCTTATGCTGCAGCCAAGGCTGGAGATAGCTGAAGGGAACTTTCTGCTATGGGATCTTGCTTTGGATTACTCGCTTGTTATGATGGGTGTGCTGAGGAATAGAGAACGAATGACGAAGTTTTTTTAGTGGTGTTTGTTTTGTATGTAACGAGTGCGTTGAGCAGGAAGGCCTTCAACAAACTGATATCTCGCAAGAATTTGGAAATGAATTCGTCTATTATGCTGCACCTTAGGTGTCTGAGTGGAGAACGGCGAAGACACAAGCTGCACCTGAAAAGCTCCATAGTCTGTAATAGAAGGGTCTTTACGGAGGTCGGATGTGTCAGCAGCAGCATCTGTGCTGCCTGAAGGCATTTTAGGACGCTGTAGTGCGCGCAATATGCGCTTCTGCCGGGTGCTCCAGAAGTTTTTCACATCGTTGTCGGTACGTCCAGGAAGACATGAAGCAATTTTTGCCCACTTGTTTCCAAGCTTAGCTTGCATCTCCACTACCAATTTCTCTTCCTCGGGGGAAAATTTACACCCACTTCTGCACAGCGATAGGATACGTAACCGCTTAAATTCCAATGTCTGATCTAGTTCGACACACGAGTTGGAACAGTAACAGCATTTGAGGAACAGAACATCGAAATATCTACGTCAAAACCACGTCCGAATCAGGACCAAACGACACTATTAAAACAAACAACAACATCATGAAGACAGTATAGGAAGATAGCAGCTAACTGATATTCCGGAAGGTGCTGGCTGAAAGATCAGAAATAGATACTCTTTCGACATATATTGGTATGGGTCAAAGCAGAATCTTCATACCTCTTGAGATCCGGCTTGAGCTTGTTGACCCATCGTAGACGGCAAGATTTTCCCGTACGAGGCAACAGGCCTTTGGAACGAATGGAACTCCAGTCTCGTGCACCAAATTGCCGCACGTACTCCACTAAGATTTCGTCTTCTTCGGGCATCCATGGACCCTTCCGTAGAACTTCATCTCCGTTTTGAATCGTTTTCATTTTGATCTGAAACCAGCCACTCCGTTGTTCTTCGAATCCTGAGGTTTGAAGATGAAAGTCTAGTCAAATCCAGTAACTTTTCTCTCAAGATACAAGTTCTGATAATTGGGACCTGCAGAGTTTACAAATCAACCAGTTAGTAAGAAGATGTATTTCCAGTCATGAGATCCGCCGGCAGAAGAAAACTAGGCAGCTTTTATGTCACTGATAGCTTTAATTTCATCACTTCGTTAATCTGATCAGAATTGTGATACATGGATATACACGACTGGAGCTTTACTTTTCTCAAGAATCTCCGATGTAGAGAAAGAAGTGCACCTTGAGTCCTAACCGTAACACTTCACAGATGCACTTGCCAGCAATACGTTTCGAGTTGACGAGAGGTCTTTTTGCTCCGCATGTCCATCCCACCTATACTCGTTGCAACGGTGTGGCATCAGGTAGTGCTCAAATTCACATCCTTTTAAAGAGGACAGAAGGATTCGGAGTACATAGGCGCGTCATCCCGTGCATGTGCCAACAAAAGTTGGTTCACAGGTCACTGATGCGAGGTTGTGGCATATACCATGAGCACCAACTCTGGCAGTCTCAGGTGTGAAACATCGTATCGTGCAGGAAGGGTGGATAATTTTTTCACTCAAAGAACGATTCGGGAGTAATCTGTTTTCCTTCTTCCTCACTCTCAAAAGAAAGTTCTCGTTTCCTTCAACAATTGCAATCCCCTTGACGGATAGACGCGATAGGCAAATCACCGTTCTTTTGAATGCTTCTCGCCTCTTCTGATATCAGGCAGAAGACACGCCCAGACATGCCAAGATCCACTCAGGAAATAAGGGAGCCATACTACAAGGCCGTGTCCCTATTGCCTGCTCAACAAACAAGTTTAGTATGGACTCTTACCGACGGGTGCGATCAATTCCTCTTCAGGAGCTGTTCCACACCGGCTAATGGTCTTAAGGTTGCCTCGTACGGGCAATAGGCTCAAGTGTATGGACAATAAATCATTCCCTTCAACTTTGCACATATCCTCTGCAAATGTCCTTCACATGAGAGGTCGAGTCCAACATATGAGAAGGTTTAGGCAGGACGTCCATAAGTGCCACATCAAGACGCACGCGGATAGAATGCAACAGAATCGTCAACGTGTTGGAGTGCAACTTGAGCTGACCGAACGCACTCCCCTTGTCGGCAACGGAAAGTCTGATATCGGCTCGACACCTCGTGGAACCAGCATCTGCCTCCCAGTAAGGGCTTTGCACTCATGTGATTAAATAATACATATACCGTTCAGATGGATAAGGCTGAGACTTCAGGATCAGCCTTATCAATCAACAAAGAAATGAGAAGAATATAGTCCTCCGAACGGAACATGAGTGGCAACTCATTCCCACCCCCAGAGAGCGAAATAGAGGACGACAATCCTCATCAACCACTTCTTACCTCACTTCCCTTCCAACAGGTGTAGGAATTGGGAAGCAGCGGACACCAAGCGAACTGACAAAGTGCACTAAACATTAAGATGGCCATTGTTGGTCAGAAGACAGACAACAGAGTGACCAGGGTCAATTGGTGGAGCTATATGAGCAATAATAGCATGAGGAACAATATGACCAAACAATTTCCGAAGGCAGCAGTGGAGAGTATAAACCCCCGTCTCCCGGCCTGAACGCAAGAGCACAGACAGGCAGGAAGGAAGGAAAGAAGGGATGAGGGAGGCGTGCACGCGACCGAACAACAGCCTCTGCAAGACGTGGCAGAGAGCACGGATAGAAGTCACTGCTATATCGAGCTTCTAACAGCTTGTGACGCAGCGAAAAAATACAACGCTCAACAGAAACAACCCGGAGACAAACAATCAACCACACCGAGAGTATGCTGCGGACGAGGCAGTCGCCAATTTCACAAGAGCAGCCACGGATCAATAGAGCAGGGCCCTCGGACAAGCGAGCTTGCAATTGACAGAGAAAGCAACAACGTCCATGATCGAAATGACACTAGAGTTTGGAAATTATATTCGTCGCAGTAATCTGCAATTTGCGCAATCCAAGCTCACCACCAGCGCAAGCCAGTGTGGTAGCGTAACTCGCACGCATCGGGAGGCGATGTGCGAGCAAGGATCCGCGCACGAACGACGCGATTTCGTGAATGGACGGACGGCCAGACAGACAGTCGGACAGAGAGAGAGAGAGAGACGGACGTGGTCGGGCGGGGAGTGCCTGAGAAGAGAAGAGAAGAGAGGGAAGAGAGTGCACAGACGAACGTAGGCCCCTGAAGGAAGGGAGGAAGGACGGATGGAAGACAGAGGGAGAGGATGTGCTCTGATCTTCTCTTCTCCTCCCTTCTCTTCCCTTCTGCTCTGGGCTCTTCTTCCAGCACAGCAAAGGAGCAGTTACGAAGCCATTTGATAGGCCACTTTCTTTGTCCGGTCCGTCGCTTGATCTTCTGGTCGCTTCTTACACTCTGTCCGAAGGTTCTTTCCAGATCTGTCTTTCTTCTCTTCGGACCTCCGCGTGCGTGCCTGTCTGTCTAGCGATCCCCACTTCACGCTATACATCCTTTCTGCCATCGAATTGTATTTCGTTCACTTCATTATTCCCTTATTACCCGATGTTTGAATTGCTACAAACAGAGAGCTGCGTCATATGGATTTAAGCTTATGTCTTATGGCATCCAGTACATAGTTATTTTTCTGCTGGATGGAATGTACACTGTGTCCCAATTTAATGCATCAACAAAAAAATTTCACTTTTTTTTTAAGAATCAAAGAAAGAAAAGACCACCTGACTCGACTTTTGAGGATAGAAAGAAACACAGAATGAAGAGAGCATTTTCAACTCGAGCTAAACTCGTTTTGAACATGCAGAAAATGAAGTAGAAACTATAAGATACTTATGTAACCCCAATTTTCAATATAGTCCAATATGTGTTGTTCTATATTGGATAATACACTTTGCACTTACTTTTACTCAACTGTTTAAATTGTATAGGCAAGACACCAAACAGTAAAACTAGCACTAAATACGCGCGAACATTCACTTGTAGCTTCTCGAAAAGCTCGTAATTACCTCTATTGTTCATGCCAAAGAACATGCTACAGTACATGTAATCAGTACAATACATATATATTCAACAATCATAGTGATACAAGATATTTTTTCTAATTTCAACATAATTATGCCGGCGTCTCACCACCATGTTAAACCAGTCCATTCGCGACTTCTTTAGATGCTCAAACCCAACATAAATACACAAGAAAATATTCACCTTTTACACATTGTCAACAAAGATAAACAAATGGTAGAATTTCACTTTCAGATTTCGTTTTTTCAACAACGTCCCCAAGCCTAACTTCATGCCCATCATTCCTCTTTTGGTAAATATTTTCAAAGTTACTAAATTGAACTAACTAATGTAAGA
Organism: Marchantia paleacea; assembly: GCA_014180765.2. Lineage (NCBI taxonomy): Eukaryota > Viridiplantae > Streptophyta > Marchantiopsida > Marchantiales > Marchantiaceae > Marchantia > Marchantia paleacea. The sequence goes on from MUAA02000062.1 coordinate 796,119, forward strand.
AGGTACCATAAATTGAATCTCTTCAAGGAACTCGTTTTTCAATAAGCTACTCATACGTATCATGCAGAAAGAATCAATTATTTTTTCTGACAGTATCAGTATCAGTTAAGCCTCATAATGATATAAATGTAGAATTTATAACAAAAAATGTAAATGTATTTTTTTATTACATTTATGAAAGGAAACTTGCCAATTTATTTGAACAGACATATCTTTATCATGACAACATTAAACTTAAATTTCATATTGCATGGATTTTATCAGTAATTTTCATGGTAATTGTTCTAATTTTCCGGGTTCAATGTTTGCTCAAAACATATTGAAAGTGATTATTTTTGTGCTTTTATTTAAAAATGTGCTGAATTCTTTTATGTATTTCAATCATTATATTTCTCGCATTTGAAATAATCCAAGGTATGTTTTTTTTCAAGATAAAACTCAAAAAATTAAATAAAAATTATTTTTTTTTCATTCAAACATGATTTATATTTGTATACTTAATTTGTAAAAAACATATAACACTGAATTTTATCACAATTATCAATATTTAAGATTTAATTTCTAAATGATTGTTAAGATTAAACACTTAATTTAATCATGATTAAAACACACTCAACAAATAATGTCATTTAAAAAAATGAATAATGTATGTTATATACTTCAAAATAAAAAATATAATATTGATCAATTAAAAAGTATTTATAAAAAATAATATTGATATCGATGTATATATTGGATCACAAAAAATAAGATTTTTAAATTTATTAAAATTATATAATATTTTTATAAGAAAATTTTATATCAACATAATTACAAAAAATATTTAAAAATTTGATTTTGATGAATTTTAAAGGTTTGATATATCATTAAACCTTGATATTGATAATGTATAATGTACAAACTTCATCATTGGTAATAAAAAATATTTGTTTCAATACTATTTGTAAAAAAATATTAAATAATTTGACTTTAATCAAAGAATTAAAAATTTCTTATCTTTATGAATTTTTATATAAACCTTCTTGAACATAATTTATATTATAATCTAAAATGTATGAAAATATTAGAATTTTTTTATTTTTTTGGAAAATAATATGAAATAATCCAAATAAATCAGATTTTTTTTGTCAAAAAAAATATTATTGTATTATTGTTACAACGCTATTATGGAAAATTGTAAAATAATTTTCAACATAAAATTTAAAAAATGAAAAATCTAGCTAGAAAAATATTTTTCAAAATAATTTATACAAACAAACATTGGAAGTGTGATTATGAAATAAATTAAAAAATTTATGTATATTTTTTCTCAATTGCATGAAATAATAAAAAATCTGAAAAAATATTATATAAGTAATATAAGTAAATATAAATATATATATATAAATATATATATAAATATATATAAAAATATATATATAATAAAAATATTATAAAAAAATATTTTTAAAATAAATTTTATATAAAAAATACATATTATTTAAATATTGTAATAAAAATATTTATCTTTTAATTAAAAATTAAATATTTAAATATAAATATTATAAGACATGTCATATTATAATATTTTAAATATTAAAATACATGTCAAAATAATATAAAATGAGGAAATGTCAAACACGACACATGCCATCCTTTTGAAAAAAAATCACAAATCAACATATTCGATAATCCATCAACTGATAAATATTTATTCAAATTTTAAAAAATACATAGAAAATGAAAAATTAAATCATTCATGAATGCACATATGTAAAAATTTTCAAAATTTATGCAAATGGTAATTTTAAATTTTAAATTTAAAGTAAATATAATTTATTGGTAATATACATACAAATTTTAAATATATAAATTTATCTTATGAAAAAACAACTAAAATTGTTAGATGAACAAATGTATGCAAAAAGTTGATAAAAATTGTATTTAATAAAAAATATTTATTATTATTATTCACAACCAATAAAATATTTTAATATAATAAAAAAATTCATAATAAATTTAATACTAGTTTTTTAATTAATTTATTATATTTGGAGCATATATTTTATTACATATATAAAATAAATATTTTATTTTATTACATATATCGAATAAAATTTTTATTTTTGTATTTCTTTTTAAATTAAAAAAAATTCATATCATAAAATAAATTTTAAAATCTTGAAGTATGAGTATATTTAATTTTTTAAGTATGAAAAATTTCATACATTCAAAATAATTTTATTGATTTTTCAACAATGTTTAACTTGTGTTTGCATGTCTGAAATAACAATACACGGAGAAACAACATGCAATCAAGAGACGAGACATAAAATACGTGGTTCACCTCACTGAGGCTACGTCCACGTAACACACAGAGTCTTTACTAAATAACCTGATTGTGTTATAGAGAGCTTATGCCAGCCCTCTTATATAGTAGTACCAGCCCTAGTCCTAGTCTAACTAAACATAGTCAAACTAACCAGAGTTACTCAAGACCTGAGTTAACTCATAACAATCTCCCCCTTGACTCATGTCTTGGGGTCTCTAACTCTTGCTATCCATATACATACTCCGCGGGAAGTCCTAGAAGGAAACCTAAAGCACATGCCCTCCTATAAACAAGGATTAACTAGAACTAAGACGTAGCATAACTATGAAGGAGTAAAGCATATACAAGAATGAAACAATTGCTAGTGAAACTCTACTAGTGCTCTTTGTGCAAAACCTACATAGTAGCACAATGCCTCCTGAAACTCTCTAAAGGAATAACTTTGGTCAAAGAATAAGCTGGATTGAGTTTACCGTCATTCTTGACTAGCTCAACCTTCCTATCAGAAACTGCATCTCTGATAAAGTGATATATGATGTCGATGTGCTTCACCCTGCTATCCATCACTTGATTTGCTGCAAGATGTAAGTCACTCTGACTATCACAATGGAGATTTACAACATCCTGTTTCAATCCCATCTCAGTGATAAGTCTATTCAACCAAATAGCCTCCTTTCTTCGCTTCGTTCTTTGCTACATATTCGACTTCAGTAGTTGGTGAGCTATGCACTTCTACAAGGTAGATCTCCAACTAACGCATTCACCTCCAAGTGTAAGCACATACCCAGTTGTAAACTTCCTCTTGTCCATATCTTGTCCATGGTCAGCATCAACATAACCGAACAAGGATTTGGCATTGTCCAATAAACCATCAAACAAAAGACCAAAATCCTTAGTACTCTTGAGGTACCGGAGAATCCACTTCACAGCTTCCCAATGCACCTTCCCTGGATTTGACATGTACCTGCTCACCTTGCCCATAGCTAGAGCAATATCAGGTCTAGTGCACATCATCAAATACATGAGGCTGCCCATTGCCTTGTCATAGGGAATTTACGACATTTTTCCTCTCTCAGTTGCATCAATTGGACATTGAGATGCTGAGAGCTTAAAATGTGCCGCCAAAGGAGTCCACACTCCTTTAGAGTTTGCCATGTTAAACCTGTCAAGCACACGCTGAATGTACTTACCTTGACTTAACCATAGCTTCCTCTTCTTCAAATCCCTGTGAACATCCATACCTAATATCCTCTTGGACTCACCCAAATCCTTCATCTTGAATGCAGATTTTAGTTGCCTCTTGCATCTGTCAACGTCAGATTGTTCCTTCGTCAAAATGAGCATGTCATCCACATAGAGTACTAGAATAATGAGACTAAAGATCTCATTATTCACCTTCTTCATGTAAACACATGGATCAAACACACTCCGTGAAAATCCTTGTGTTTTCATGAACTCATCAAACCTTGATTCCATTGCCTAGGAGCTTGCTTCAATCCATATAGAGATTTGAGCAATCTACAAACTAACTTCTCCTTATCTTTCTTCTCATAGCCAGTAGGTTGTCTCATGTAGATTTCTTCCTCCAAAGATCCATATAGAAAAGTTGTGACAACATCCATCTGATCCATAACTAGATCAAATATCGCAGCAAGTGCACATACTGCATTTAATTGTAGCATACTTTGCTACAGGTGAGAAGACTTCGTTGTAGTCCACACCTTTCTCTTGTGTGAAGCCCTTAGCCACCAACCTGGCTTTGAAGATCCTCTTCTCTTCATCCGCTGGATTATCCTTCAACTTGTACACCCACTTGTTATCAACCAAAGGTTGACCCTTTGGAAGCTCCACCAGCTCCCAAGTCTTGTTCTCAACAAGCGATTGTATCTCACGCTCCATAGAAATATCCCACTCATGCTTATTGATAGAGGCTTGAGCTTCTCTATATGAACAAGGTTCTCCTTCTTCCAAGATCAACGCCTTGGCATCATCATTTTTAACTTCAATATCATGATCCTCAAGAATAGATGAATCAGCCCATGTTCCATACCTTTCGCGAGCTCTACTAATCTGATTGGATGATCTCCTAGTAGATGGTCCTAATTGATCTCCATCGTTTTGTGCTATGTCTCGAGGCTAAGCAACGACAACTTGTTCCTCCAATTCATGTTGTTCAGGATTTTGCTCCATCTGTTATGGAGCTTCTGCTTGTGGCGCATCATTAAACCCATAATGATCAATCTCCCCCTCAACAATATCCGTGAGTGGAAATTTGCCCTTGTCAGTATGGGAAACCTGAGATATCTCCCCCTCTTTCAATGATATGGGCTCATCGAAAGAAACATCCCTACTGACAATCACCTTACAAGCTTACAAGCTACAAGATCCCATAGCCTATAACCTTTCACACCAGTTGCATATCCAAGAAAATGACACTTCTTGGATGTAGGATCTAACTTGGTCCTATTCTCGTTAGGTATGAGAGGATAAGCGTACAATCAAAAATTCTCGAACGACTATAATCAGCCCTCCGTTTGTGCCTCAATTCAAACGGTGTCAAGAAATCGATTGCAATTGAAGGAGACAGATTTACCAAGTACACTGCGGTATTTACAACTTCAGCCCAGAATTCATATGGTAAACTAGATTGGCTCAACATACTACGCACCTTCTCCAATACTGTTCGGTTGAGCCTCTTAGAAATAGCATTTTGTTGCGGAGTATAAACCGTGGTGAGATGACGAGTGATCCCCTCCTCTTTGCAATAACTTCTAAACTCCTCTGAAGTATACTCCCCGCCATTATCCGAACGTAGATATCTCACCTTGTGACAAGTATGAGTCTCAACTTGGGCTCTCCAACTTTTGAAAGTTGCAAAGACTTCAGACTTGTGTGTGTGAGAAAATATCCCTACACAAATCTTGAGTAATCATCAATAAACGATACATAGTACCACTTCCCAGAATGTGAGGCTTTAGGAGAGGGTCCCCACACGTCACTATGTACATACTCAAGTAACTCTTTGGAACTATGAGTTCCAACACCAAAGGCTTTTCTATGTTGCTTGCCCATAACACAATGCTCACAAAATTCCATGTCTACTTTACCTAAACTAGGTAACAAGCCCCTATCTCGAAGGAAGGTCAAGTATTTGTTACTCATGTGTCCCATTCTAGAATGCCAAACATGAGCCATCTCATGCCGAGATCTGGTAAGATTGGCTTCACCACAGATGGTATTGCCCTCTAGCACATACATATTCCTATGCTTGTGTCCTCTTAAGATAATCTTATCACCTATTCTCACCTCAAGTACTCCTTGTTTAGAACTCCACTCAAGGACTTTTGAATATAACATTCCAAGAGAGATAAGATTCTTTCTCATTTCAGGTATAAACTTGACGTGAGTCAACATACGTTTGACTCCATCAAACATGTGAATCTGTTCAAATCCAACACCTTCAATTCTATAGGGTTGATCATTTCCCATAAGAACTAAACCGTTTGATACTGAGAAAGTATGGAAAAAACTCTCTAATGTAACAAATGTGATAAGAACAAGCACTATCCAGAATCCATACATCACCAACACCCTTTGGTGAGTTGCATAGGGCATACCTCTGGCTTCATAGTCCATCTTTGAGCAAGTCATCCTCCTCATCAAAATCTTGAGCCATATTGGCCAAAGGAGGATCAGTAACCTTGGTCTTCACACGGCAGTCTTTCTTAAAGTGACCACTCTTGCCACACTTCCAACATACCACTGTCTTTCTATCTTGGGATTTACCCCTAGACATGGATCTACCTCTAGATCCAAACTTCTTCCCATCCTTCACAATCCTTGATTGTGATCGTCCATGGGTCACATTCAATGCCATACCAAATGAAGAGGATGGAGTAGAGGGCAACATCATCTTCTGATGTAGATCATCAGTCAAGAGAGCACTTACAACCTCATTGTAAGTGATTGTTTGTCTATCACGATTTAGCAACACTCGTGACAGTGACTGATATGAAGCATGTAATGAACTTAACAGATGAAGGGCCTTCCTCTCATCAGTTATCTCCTCTCCCAGATTCTGAAGATCAATAACAAGATCACCAAAGGCATCAATGTGATCTTGGATCTTCGTACCTGAATCTTTCATCTTGAAGCTCATCACCTTCAAGGAGGTGTACAACCTGTTTGACAACTCTTTGCGATGAAACCGTCGCTGAAGAGCCTCAAACAACAATGTACAATTGTCATACTTATCAACTTGCTTCAGAACTGAAGGTTGTAGATGGAGTATAACAATACTCACTGCTTGCCCCTGAATGTCCTTCTAGTCTTCATCATCGAATGTAGGGGGTTTAGGCCTCAATGACTTGCCCAAACCGGAAACCTTCAACTTGCCTTTGACTTGCCTCTCCCATAGAAGATGGTCACCACGCCCATTATATTTGACAATGTCAAATCCGGCTCCTCCTGTCTTCATGACTGTCATCTCGCTCCGTCTAGGTGTTAAACTCGTCCCTTGTGTTGTTCGATTGTCGAATGGAACCTCCAAACTCGACTTCTTCCCACTCATATGAAAGTAATGGAAATTTATCCGAGTCAAAATATCCCCAAACCACAAGGGATCCTGCTGCTCTCGAGTCCTCAAACACACCGTCCCGCCTCCAATCCACTCCGACAAAAGATGCTTATGAAAATTCCTTTCCCGTCACACATTAATCGCTAAGATAGTACGCTGGTACAGCTGTGTCGCTCCCGATTCCCGACCAGATGCAGGTGTGAATTAAGATTCAGATTTTGATTTTGACCCTTGAACATGTAGGCACTACCTGAGCTTCTGACGATCCGACCTGCCACTTCTCGCGACTGAGATCCAGACTGTAGAACCCTAACTCGATCATGCTTCCCTCGACCTGCAATTCACTTGTGAATCTATTGCCCAAGCTGGACTAAAGTTGGCGAACTACAAGCCTCCAACTGCAACATACCTCCATTCGCTGTCACCGCCAAATTGCAAGTCGGCCAACCATAGCAGCTTATGCATGAAGGCTGCTTCAGCAACCGAGGCTTTTGAGCCAAGCAACTCTCGTATCACGTTCTTGGAGTCTGCTACATATGAGTAGAAGCTCAATTTAATACACAGATTTATCACTTGTCTGATTACTATTCAAAATATAGTGTGCTTCGATAGTTCCCAAACTTTGTATATCCGAGTTCCTGATAGAGGTTAAACTGATCCGGCAAGAGAAGACATAGGTTCTAAGAAAAATTAGTCCACAAAGCTACTTCTTCTTGATAGGTGTTCAATTAGACTCTAAAGCAATGACCGCCGTTCCACAAGTATTTTACTCGTCAATGGATTAGTAGTCTTCGATCTCCTGGTTCGGTCTTCCCCGACAAGTTATCTCCGAACTCCCCAATACTTCAACAAAGAAAGTAATTGTGACAGTTCTCTAATGCTTTACAAGAAGCCTTTCCACATATCCTCGTCAGTTCCGCATGTACAAAAATCTCATAGGAAAGTGATTCGTGAAGCTCCAAAGCCATCCGTGCATGCGACCTAGATCCAAGATCTTAAGTCGTCCTCCTTCTCATAATCATCATACAACGTCTGTGCCTTCCTGCACTCAACCTTGTCCTCAGCAGACTCCAACCAACAATATCAGATCCACGACTACTCTTGACATCCTCCAGATCCAGTAATCCCTAAGCCATTGCACCAACCTATCCACTCCTTTTCCGACATGTTCAACCCACTTCACATGTACGGGCGCTCACCAAGACATCAAAAGATGCATGAACGACAAGGATAATCTCCTCCTCTGCTCTCATAAAATCAAGGATGAGATCTTGGACACTTCTCACCCCCTGCTTTTACCTTCACCGTCTCGGTAGGCAAAGAGCTTACCAATGGTCTTGCAGTCACACATGTGGACCGTATGCGTATTCACGGAGTCAATATGAGGCTCACAATCCATGTCAAATAGTTCAGGTCCATAGTCTTATCCAACACCTAACGTCGTGATGCATTTGACAATGTAGGTTCTGATGTAGTACTGGTAGAAAATCCCATAGCTTGCTCTCTCTCTTCAAAATTGGGTTCCACTAACCGCTGCAAGCAAGAATTCCATACAAGTCAAAGTCCTCCCTTTCTATATGCATAGCAAGGTGGATAACTCAACAATGTGGATAATGCAGCTTTGGCTAAGCCACAAGGTTCCCCATTGCCATTAGTGACCTGTTAGTATAGACCACTACATGGGAGTGTCTACCCACATCCAAAATACTCTTCACTATGAGATGTGAGGGCCTCCTCACTCCGTCATATGCTCGTAATAAAACCTCCTTTGGAAGAAGGGGTGTCCTCCATAGACATGAACAATGTGTATGAGATTCTACATCTAGCAATACCGTTGGTCCATTCCATGACCGAACCTGATGTGCATTTGTCATCATTCGTGCACGTGGATCACCCAACAAGGGAATATTCTACAAAATGTATGCCGATGAATAGGTCTGATATGATTGGAGAGATTGTAACACACGTAACATCTCCCAATACATGCTAGAATGTGAATTATGTAGCCCATGACCATAACCAACACGTGTGTGTACATGACATCATCATCCAACAATAACCAAATGTCCAATGCCATGCCGAGCAAGGTCTTGCACCCCTAAAAACAAAACATTTGATGGCAAGGCATGCTAATATCTTTGAACCGCCAACAATGGTAGAAGATTTGGGTATCATCGCACCAATTGTGCCACATAGCATAATGAAAAATGTCTCATAATCTCATCTTCTTCCACATACAAGTATCAATGTCCTGCCTCAAGAAGGTCTTGACACCTACTTTGAATCAGATCTCTCTCCATATCGCTATATCAATAAGGACGATGGAAGATTGGTGCATCAATTGTCAAGTCAATTCACATACCATGTCCCTTCAAATAGCCTAAATCCTTCATACTAAAGGCAAAAGAGTTTTTGAAACTCCTCAGAAACATCCACACCCGACGTCTATCTTCTCATGTCACTTTGGAACCAATCTCAAAATCCCAAATCTCCTCTTTGTCGACATTAGAAATAGTAGATGTAGTATCTAGTTGCTAAACAACAGCCTCTTGAGCAGAAAGCTTTTTTTGCTCTCTCATACCAGGCTCCACTATCTCAGTGTGAACAATTCCAGCAGCTCTAGCTCTAACCTCTTGAGTTGTATCATAAAACTCTATAATGATAACCGATGCTTGCTCCACGCAAAAAACTCCAACCATACTCGAAGAAGACTCTACCTTTCCTTCTATAACATCCCCATAAGACCAAGGATGAGATCTTGGGTATTTTTCACCTCCAACTTTTGCCTCCATCGTCTCGGTATGCAAAGAGCTTACCAATGATGTTGCAGTCAAACATGTGGACTGCATGCGTCTCTGCTAAACCAATCCGAGGCTTACAATCCATGTCAAACTGTTCAACTCCATAACGTGATCCAACACCTGACTTAGTGATGCCTCTTACAATGTAGGTACTACTGTAGTACTAGTATAAAATTCCATAGCTCGCTCTCTCTCTCTCTTCAGCATTGGGTTCCATCAGCCATTGCAAACGAGAATCCCAACAAGTCCATGTCCTCCCTCTCTATATGCATGGAAAGCTGGATAACTCAACAACGTGGATAATGCATCTCTTGACTGACTCACAAGGTTCATCACAACCATGGGTGACTTGTCAACATAGACCATTGCTTGGGAGTGTCTACCCACATCCAAAATACTCTCCACTATGAGATGTGAGGTCCTCTCCACTCCATCATATGCTTGTAAAAAATCCCCTCCTTGGAAGAAGATTTATCTACCATAGACATGAACGATGTGCACAAGATTCTACTCATACTGCATCCAGCAATATGGATGGTCCAATCCATGACATCACATGATGTGCATTCACCATCACTCGTGCATGTGGATCACCCAACAAGGTAAAACATTCTCCAAATTGTATGTCGGAGAATAGATCTATTGTGACTTGATAGATCGTAATACACAAAACATCTCCCAAAACATGCTAGAACATGAATCATATAAGACATGACCATTACTTGCATGTATGTGTACCTAACCTGGCCATCCATCAATAACCAAATGTATGGTGACATGCCGAGCAAGGTCTTGCTCCCCCATCAACAAAATATTTGACTGCAAGGCTTGCTAATATCCTTGAACCACCAACAATGGTAGAAGATCTGGTTATCTCCGCACCAACTGTGCCACATGGCATAATGAAACATGCTTTTCAATCTCATCTCTCATCACATACAAGTATCGATGTACTCATATGCAAGACTACAAAATACTATGTGTATGCGTAGATTACAAGAAGTTGAATGCTGTCACAAAGAAGGATTATTATACTTTACCTTTCATGGATTAGATTCTAGAGGAGATGGCAGGTCATGAGTGGTATAGTTTTGGAGATGGTTGTAGTGGTTATAACCAAATTCAAACTGCTACTAAAGATTAGCTCAAAACCACTTTTACCACGCCATGGGGAACTTTTGCCTTTAGGGTAATGCCATTTGGTCTATGTAATGCTCCAGCAACTTTCGAGAGATTCATGAACAAGGTGTTTGAATCACACATGATATTATCGGTGGTATGTCAAGGCTTACGCGATGATCACAGCACCGCTGATGGCTTTGCTGAAGAAGGAGACATAGTATGAGTGGTCGACCCTACACCAAAAGACCTTTGAATGTATGAAGCAAGAGTTGGTGCATGCGCCAACATTAGTTCCACCGGATTGGGAGAAGCCTTTCCACGTAGATGTAGATACGTCCTCTATAGCTATAGGAGTAGTCTTATGACAACGTGATGCGCGGGGGAAGGATCACCCCATTTATTTTGCAAGCCGCATGCTCATCGCAGCTGAGCGCAATTATTCCACCACCGAGAGGGAAGCCATGGGAATGGTGTATGCTGTTAGAAAGTTCAGGCACTATCTTCTGAGGTACGAATTTGTATTCCATGTGGACCATTACCCCCTTAAGTATTTGGTTTAGAAGGCGGAGTTGTCAGGACGAATTGCACGATGGATGTTGTTATTGCAGGAATTTGTATTCACGGTACAGACGAAGAAGGGTATTCACCACACGAATGCGGATTTCCTGTCAAGGTTGGAGACTCATATCCCAAGCAGCACCGTAGCTGATGATTTTCCGGATGAACAATTGTTCCAACTAGCAGAATACAAGGAGACGCAATACTACGACTTGTATCATTATTTCTTTGTCATAGAAATGCCGGAGGGCGACACTGAGCATAGGGACGGTATCGGATCCATAAGGCTGCTTCGTATCAACTTGAGAAAGGGATATTGTTTAGAATGGGGGCGGACGAGGTACTACGGAAATGCTTGGAGCCATATGAAGTATGAAGAGTGATTAGAGCCATGCACGAAGAAGCGGCTGGATGTCACTATGCTCTACGGAATACGGTGAAGAAGATTCTTGCAGCAGGGTACTGGTGGCCGACCATGTACAAGGACGTACATCAGTTTATTCAGAAGTGCGATGTGTGTCAAAGGACGGGGAGACCAACCCCAACCACTCGATGGCCGTTGAAACCTATTCTGCCACTTGCACCTTTTGAGAAGTGGGGGATAGACTTTGTAAGACCAATTTTGCCCGGCCGGTCGAGGACCGGTAAAGCGGTATATTACGGTGGCGGCAGTGCAGCGACAAAGATGGTTGAAGCGGTGGCGACCCGAAGAGATGATGCAAAGACAGTGGCGGAGTTCTTCTTTAGCCAAGTCATTTGTCGTTATGGGTGTCACCTGGAGCTTGTGAGTGATAGGGGAACTCATTTCTTGAATAACTTAATTGAGGAACTTACCCTGTATTTCCAAATTAAGCATCGTAAAACCACACATTATAATCCGAAGGCGAATGGTCTGACTGAGAAGTCCAATGGGTTGTTGTGTAAAATTCTGAACAAGGTGACAGTCAGTCATATTTATGAATGGGACATTAAAGTGCCAGCGGCGTTATGGACTTTTCGTACAACAGAGAAGATCACGACCCAGCAAACACCGTTTTACTTAACGTATGGCATGCATCCCATCACGCTAGTGGAATTTGAGATGCCTTCGTACCGTATCCTAGTGGAGGATAGGTTGGGAGATGAGGAGAGCCAGCTGCATAGGTTGTTGACGCTTTCACAACTGGAAGAAGACCGTGAAGACTCTAAGGAGTTGACAAAGCGGATTCAAGCTAAACGGAAAGAGTAGTATGATGCGGGACTTTGTACCACTTCGGTGGTAGCTGGCGACAAGGTGTTGTTGTATGATAGCCGGTATATAAAATTCCCGGGGAAGTTGCATCTCTGATGAATGGGACCCTACGTGGTCATGGAAGTGTTTGATAACGGCTCGTTACAGCTGTTAGATTTAGAAGGGGCGGTATTTGCTACACGAGTGAATGGCTGGAGAGTGAAGAGATATTATGATTGAAGCTATTCGCGGGGGCGCTCACATTTAAGGGCGGACGTATGTAGGAGCGTATTTCTTAGGATAAGTAGGATTTTTTTGGTTTTTGTGAATAAAGAGATATATTCGGGTTCTCATTAAGGTATTCGTCCGAATATATGTTTTTTAGATAGGAATACCATTAGAGAGTTCACACGAGTGAATTGCAAGGGAATTTAAGCGCGCGTTTGGGCAGCAGATTGAGGAATTGTCGGGAGAAAGTCGATGCCAAGAACTTGCCGAGCGGCCGGAGCAAGACAAACGCTTCGACATTGCTAGCTGCAATATCAAAGCGTTGAACCAAAGGAGTTCCAACAGGAAAAAGTGCAAGGATGGGGAGAATTCGACCACTTATTCTGATGGCGGATTGGACTCCAGTGGAGTTGCTGAGGTTGAAGAACCTCGGTGGAGCGATCCTGTCATGGCGATGGGACTATGTGTGCCCGGAGCTGTGCGATGAAGTCCGGAGAGGAAAATCGCTGACAGCAATTGGAAGCAGAGCGCAGCCGGAGAAGTGGGATGGGAAGTTATGGGCGAAGGCTCTTAGGCGCAACCACGAAGAGGATAAAGACGGCGTCGATTGGGAGGGATCTGCGATGCACACATCATTTACCTTCGACAAACGGAAGTGGTTCAACCCTAGGGAGAGGAAGGGGACGAATGGCTACAAGCTTGATTTGATTAAGGATGTATTTAGGAGGAAGGTAGCTCTCACCTTAAATCAGCTTTTCTCACCGCAGAGAACAACCTATGTGAGCATGCACAAGGTAAGGATCGTAGAAGGGTTCATCGGAGGGACTATCCGGGTGAACTGGGGAGAGATATTTGCGAGAAATATACAGGTTATGGCGACGAAGCTAAGAGAAAACGATAAGAGTGTAGTCTATCTCTCGTCTTTCTTAGTGCATCTGTATGCAAAGCTGGAGTGGCTGACGCCTAGGGAAAGGCAGCTGTACCGGTTGAAGAGTGGGTTGTCAGACTTGGATGCAGACATCGACATCGCTAGTAATAGGTCGATGAGGAGTCTAGGGACAAGTGCTCCGCCTGAGCCGAAGAGAACGGGAGAAGTGAAACCGGAAGTGCAGAGCAAGCATGATTCGGACTCAGACCTTGAAATAATCTGGACTTCGAGGAAGAGAAAGAGAGTGGTGGAGGACAGTCCACCATCTACTCTAGCAGTTCGAAGAGATGTAGGGAAGAAGTAGGCCCGGCAAAGACTTCTCGTCCGAAGATGATGGCGGTGAAGCCAAGGCCAAAAGCCTCGAAAGAGATTGCAGAACCCATGGCATCGATCTTTGCAGTATTTGCCGCCGAGGTTGGAAAGTCGTGGTGGTCCTGGTATTACTGGAGTTGAATGAGATGGGGCCGATGTATATGTCATGATGGGACCCTCAATCAGATGGGTATATGGAGTTGATTCAGATGATGAACCGTCTGGCGTTGGGAAAGGAGGACCAATCCATCAC